>JAIPRM010001563.1:0-36863 GCA_025469315.1 Stegophylla sp. TES_Ste_2020
AAAAAAAATTGAAAAAATGAGAAATTCAAAAAATGACCTCTCTAAAGTACAATCTAGAGGCGGATCCGGTTTCAAAAAGTTATTGATCGAAACTTTTGGACAAGTATTTCTATACGAAAAAGTGTTAACAGAAAAAAAAAAGAAAAAAAAATAAATAAAATAAACATCATTGTAAAAACACTAGCTTCTTCACTTTGTTCAGAATCTAAAATTAAATCGAAACTTTTTACAAATAATGCATGTACATAATAAAGTAATTTAAACATTAAATAGGCTATAACACATAAATTAATTACTAAACACAAAAATTAAATGTATACACAAATATTTAAGGTATGCGTACGCGTATAATATTACAAATTTAAAACGAGTCACGCTTCTCTAATTTTATGGACCTTTCAAGTATACTTATTTATACGAGTCGGGATTTCAGTACGTTGCGGGCGACTCGCTTTCTATTCCTCCCGTGTCTTCACTCTTCCCTGGAGGCCTTACCCCCAACCGCCCACGAGTGAAGTCACGTCGCCCATTTTCGATTTTCGAAAGGGACTGAAAGACGGGCTCCAACGTACTGTATCATAATCTTGGGGTATTTGTATAATATATTGTTTAATATTAAACAGAAATCAATTATTTGCTATGGATTTATTTTAGATCCTGAGCGAATTTTTACAATAATTGTTTTTTTTTTTTTAGTTAACAATTTTTCCTTTTGAAATACTTTTTAATTAAAATTTTGAACAATTAATTGATGTTATTAATACATATTTGATATTAAATGTCGGTTCGATAACCAAATTTTAGTGTTAATTAAATAAAAAAATAATTATCTTTGAAATATTAATCAGTTTTGCAATAACATTGAAAACAAAATATTTATTTATAAATGTAAGCTAAATATTAATCAACGTTTATGCATTGGACATCGTTACTCGGGTAAGTAGGTACGAACGTGTATAATAATAATACATTTAATAAAACGAGTCACGCATCTAATTTTACGGACATTTTACCTAACGCACGTTGTCGGCGACTCGAGACCAATTAAAAGCTTAAACCGTTCCTAATGAATTGTTGTGCGGTTACAGTGGTTTGCAATGCGCGCGGGATAATAGCCGTATCCTTCGTGTCGTCGTCGTTAACGTTGTGGTTTACTGCAATAACGAAATAATATAAAATGTTTAATGTTCGATTTTTCAATTTATTATACCACAGATGTACATGTTCACCCCCCTTTTTGGCCGTAAAATGCCAAAAATTGGATTTTTTTTTTTTGAATGTCCGAGTTTCTCTAAAAAAACTATGTTTACCATAACTCCCCCCCCTCCGCCGTCACCCATTGGATGTTCTGTGGCGATGAAAATATTTTTTTCCAACCCACTATTCAAACTCAAATTTTATTCGAGTTATTTTCATACGAATTTTGGTACATTGATATCAAAAATCGAATGAGCGCTTTTTAAATTATTCAAATTTAAGTATCAAGGATAATATAGCTTCTTAAATACACATTATGGTTACACAATAATGTTACCATTTATATATTCATTATAGTTGGATTACCTACTAATAATGTTATGAATCTACATTTTGATTAAATAAAAAAATATTGCTGATCAAGGTTAATTATTGTAAATTCATTTATTATTAATAAATACGTTCTACTGAACGTATTAGTAAAAGTAAAAGTAACTGAATATATTGTGTTCAAGTGACTATTATCCTTAATATGTAAATTTGAACAATTCAAGGACTACTCTTTCAAAATTTGATTTTAATGCATCAAAATTCACAGAAAAATTACCTAAAAAAAAAAAAAAAATCTGTTATTAAAATAGAGAGTTGACATTTAAAAAAAAAAAAGTTTGTATCACCACAAGACATCCTTAAGGTGACATGAATAAAAAAAATGTTATGAAAAATATAGTCTTTACGATAATTTGAACATCCCCAAAAAAAAAAAAAAAAATAAAAAAGAACTATTAACAAAAAACTATTAACTAAAAATAACACTACTGAAATTAATAGTAATTTCATCAGTCGTTACTAATAATAATACGTTACTATGGGTAACATTAATGTCATCTATTTTGTTTATTGAACATAGAAATACCTTTACACACTACATACTCACATCAATACTCAAACCCGAAAATACAGTTCGTTTTAGCATTTTTAATACAAGTCGTTCACCTTTCAATGTCGTCATTTTATATACTTCACTATAATACACTGTCTCAGTACCATTAGTACCAATTACATCCTATAGAACGTGTAAAACGATATTATCATATAAACATTCAAGTATGATATATAAATATTATATATTTATATATCATATATACAATATAAATATTCAAGTATAGATATTCCTCACAAACGTACATCCAATTTGAAATTTGGATATTAATATTTAACCGGTAATTTCCTATAAACGAGGTGTTTCCGAACTGTGGGTCACGACACAAAAGTAAGTCACGATTAAAATTTGGTTAAATTTTTAGATTATGAGTGGAGCGAAGTGCTGCAAGTGTTTTTTTTACAATGATATATATATATTTTATTTATTTTCGTGAATATTTTTTCGTATAGAAATACTCTTCCAAAAGTTTCGACTAGCAACGTTTTGAATCAGAATTTTCCTCTAGATGGTACTTTCACGTGGTCATTATTCAAAATTCTCAAGAGTTTTCCAAAATTTGAGAAAAAGCGACCCAAAATTTGATATAAACGACTTTTTTAAAAATTCAAATTTTATAAAAATTTAAATATAGACTTTCACATGAAAAATATTTTTGTGAAAGAAAATTTCTTATTATTTATTTATTTCGGAAAACACTCCCCATGAGAAAATTCTGGCTACGAGCGCCTAAAACAAGCTGAGACGAGAAAACGCAGAGGAGAATTTGGCTTCGTGACTAGTAACAGAAAAATGCTTTGATGCTTCTGACCCGAAACAGGATTTTCTTACGAAAAATTTCCGGCTACATCATCGTTTTGATATATATATATATATCAATATCAAATTATTTAAATTATTAATCGAAAACATAATATATGATTATAGTAGTATGGTTCCTATACAATAGGAAATTATTATACATTAAAAAGTGCGATTGTAACAAAAGAAAAATGACTCACAGGATATTGGTGGGCCGAGCACCGCTCCTGAAAGCAAGGACGACCCGGTAATTTTCAAACCATAATCTAATTGTAATGTCTCGTAATAGTTTTATGTATTCAACGTGAATTTAGTTACGATTGTAAGACGTATATAATAAAGTGACATTTTATTACGAAATTTACATATTAAATTTTTTCTTTTATAAAATATTCTATTCAATTATTATTGTTATTCCAAAAGGGACTTATATTATACATTTAAAGTTGAAGACCATTTGAACAATATTTTTTCCATATTAAAAAAAAGTAAAGTAAAGATATGTAAAATTAAGAAAAATAAAGAAAAAATAAGTGTAAGTAAAGACAAAAAAGCCGGGTATACTAAGCACCATGAGTATTCTTCGCTCCTTGGGTCAGATATTCTTGGAGGTTGTGTTAAATTTTTAAGAAATTATAAATCAGTTCTTCAGTAATAAGATTCCGAGCAAAGTATATTAATAATATAAAGAACTATAATAATAGTCATAATTTTCTACACACCTACCAAGAGTATTTGATCAGAGCAGTAAAGAACACCCATAGTTCGAAGTATATCCGGATTTCTTGTCTTTATTTTACTTGACTTTATAATATATCTTTGCTTACTTGGTGGTCATTCACTCGAATTTAAATTTATAATTTCGGTATTTACGTATTTGACGTTTGTATTGTTCATTCGTTACTATCGTGTCTGAATGCATTTATCCAATTAATTTATATACTCAGTATATTTTTAGGTTCTGAGTGAAGCGAAGAACCTAGTGATTTTACAATGATGTTTATTTTTAATTTTTCTGTAATCACTTTTTTGTATAAAAATACTTGTCCAAAAGTTCGACCGGCCACTTTTTAAATCTAAATTTTCTTCTGGACAGAACTTTTGAAAGATCATTTTTCAAAATTCTCAATATTTTTTCGCAAACGTATGAAAAAATTACCAAAACATTGACAAAAACGTTAAAATATGGCATAAACTGAATTTTCATGAATTTGATTTAAGTTCTCTAACGTAACTTCAAAATTAATAGAGCTCAAAAGTTAAAACTTTTCACCAACTTCTAAAAATAGTTACGCGAATATATCATAAAATTTTAATGTCTGGATATTAAATCTGAAAATTAAATACATACGTACTCATATACTGTACTTACAACTAACAGTACTGAAAAAAATCTCACTTACCTTAAATCAGCTTTTTATTTCTGTAACCGTTTAAAGTTAGTATTTTAACAGAATTCATAATTTTTTTTTTTTTTTTTTGTGACTGGTCAAAATATCTCTGCAAAGATATATCGGATACAAAATATCTCCAATTAAAAATATTTTCTAAAAAAATAAACCTGAATACTTACGTATCTTACCTATTATTATTATTATTATTAGGTAATAATTACTTATATTATTATAACAATATTATTGTATGACAATATAATAATTAAGTAAGAATAAATTAAAATATATATATATATAAATAGTACAGTCATTACAAGAGGTATTAATATAATATTTAAGTATTTAACAATATATTAGTAAATTACCTTATGTTTAAGTTGAAATGAAACAATCTTTTATCATGTGAACCAAGTTCGAAGAAAACAAAAATATACAATGACTACGTTGAACGGCTTTTTAAAATAATTGTCTGCATCATTGAAGTATTTAAGATGTCCGTGAAATTCGCCGTGTAAGGTTGAACGGCTGAGGGATTATGCACAATCGAAAATTTGTAACTAATTTTAAATTTATCTATTTAATTATATAACAGTAACAACTAGTAGCTACTCAATTATGTCAAACAACATGAACGTTTATACGTAAAAATATACTAATCTTAGAGTTTTTTTTTTTTTTTTTGGAGATATTCTTTTTAAAGATATTTTTGAATAGAGATATTTTGCACTGGAGATATTGAAAATCGAAGATACTGACCAGAGATATTATGTCGAAGATACCAGAAACTATTTTCTTTCGTTCCACTATCAGAATATTAAATATTAAATTATAAGTTAAATGCTCCTCACTATCCCACTGTTGATAGACTGGTTTAAAGACTTATATTTCAGTGAGACCACAGCCCCCTAGGCTCCTCCTCCAAAAATATACCCCTGTCAAGGATTAATGCAGTATTGTAAACATTGGAAAGTTATTTGTCGGTTTCATTTTTGATTTTTCAATAATAATTTCTTTGAACAATTAAACATATAATATTATATTTCTGTCAAAATCAAATGATATTTAAACACGTGGTTTCAAAAACGACTATTATGTGAGCGAAATGAGCAGAACGTCAACAATGACAGGTAAATATATTAAAATGTATTTATTTAAATGCGCATGACGTCAATTATTATAGAAACCGTCAATCAGAAAAAAATATAGGTAAACAATATTTAGTTGAAATTATATATTATTATAAAAATTGTTGTCGACAATTAAATAGCAAATAGTGAATAATATTTCCTATATATATATATGCTAGGTATATAAATAAGAGGCGAACAAATATTTTCTAAAGTGTTCTAGAGTATTAATATCGTTATAGCTATCCGTGTTCTTCCTAACGGTTTTTGCGTAAAACATAATAATATAACACCGAGCACGGACACAACGATCATGGATCGACTCCTGAATGTTATGTGGAAATCAGTGCTCATCCTGATCGTATACCTGGGATTAATGAAAATGTGCGAGGCTTCGGCTGCGTCTGGTGGACGAGTAAATGCCAACGATAAAAGCGATTAAAATAGATATTCAATCGAAAAAATGTAATTATAAATTTTAATTAATTACTATTATAACATAATATATTATTTTGAATTGTTTTTTAACTATGATAAAAAGTGAGCTGTTAATCACTTATTATATTAAAACAAATTGTACTTAAATATGTGCATCGTCATTCAAATTATAACTATTGACTTTCCATTTAACATATAATATTATAATAATATGTATATTGTATATTAAATAAAATTTTTCAACAATGAGTACAATAAACATTTAATTAGTAATTACTCATAGGCGGAAAAAAGAAGAAAAGAAACTCGTAGTAAACTAAATCTTTGTAAGTCGTTATTGCCCAGTCTTGTATATATAATATATTATTTTGTTTATGTATTATATCTAAATGTTTATTTATTTCAAAATTTAAGCTTTTGTTCTATGGCGTGTTTGACGAAATTAGATTTAAGATTACTTTTTCAAAATTTAATTTCAGAAATGTACTCCTTATACCTAGTTTCAAAGTTTCTTATAGTTCTGCTTATGTAAAATTGGTTGCATCAATGATCAAGTTTGTTAAATCCATAAATATTATAACTGAATAATTAGTATTATGAATTTTGTTGGTATTATTTTAGTTTCCGAGCGAAGCGAAGAACCTTATGATTTTACAATGATATTTATTTATTTTTTTGTTCTATAAGCAAGTTTACACTTTTAAAATTTTTAAATACTCGTCCAAAAGTTTTGACCAACAACTTTAAGAATCAGAATTCGGTGCTAGATGGTACTTTAAAGAAGTCATTTTTCACAGTTATCTGAACTGTTCAACAGCATAAAATGTGTTTTCACATAATTTTATTTCGCATTGATTGTTTATATGGTTTTTACAGAAAATTTGAGAGCATCCAAGTAAAATGTTGATTATGGTGCCATGGTAACACAATAGTCAATAAATTATTATTTTTGAATTATATTTATTTTAAATATAGGTAACCACCGTAACAAAAGCTCAGCTCAGAATCGTTTTATTGAAGAAACGATTAACGTTTCATTAAAATTTAACACACCCACCGAGTGCACCAGGGGAGCAAAGAATACCCACGGTGCGAAGCATATCCCGCTTTTTTCAAAATATTTTTGAAGTTAACAATATTTATTAAGTTATTGTTAGTTTTAAATAAAATTTTAACATTTTATTGATTAGGTATCTAACATTTTAGCATATTTTTCAGAAATTATTATTTTTCGATTTTTCATTGTTCATATGTGTGAAGTTATATTTTATTTCATCCTTATTGAATATTATTGTATGCATAATATTATAATATAATATATTATATTGTATTAATTCTTGTTTATAACTATTATGATGGTCAAAGGTCTTTTTCTGAGTCTACGTTGTAAGGAAATCGAAACTAGTATGCTACAAATTAAATGTTTATCTTAATATTTCCAAACATGTACAAAAGTAATATTATTTAAATGCGTGTGAATAATAGCTATTAATGTTATACATATTATACATCATATCACGATTATGTTTTAAGTGTAATAAATTTATTAAAGTGTGTTAATTTTTTTTTGTTCGTTCATTATTTTTCTCCTCCTCTTTCTTAGGCTTAAATCGGTCCATATAGGACCGTCGCCGTTTCTATAATGGTTTTCAACCTTTCCATAAATACTATTTCACTAGCAACGGATTGAATTTTTTTGGATAATTTTCTATCGTGTCGTTCCATTTCTGCCGCGGCCTGCCTCTTGGTCTTTTCCCCGTTAACTTGTTTTCCGTGACCTTCACAATGAGTGAGTCCTCGGATTGCCAGACGTGTCCTGTCCACTCCTGCAATCTCTTCCCGACTAAGAAGTGCCGTAGATTCGGCTTATTGTTGTACGGCTGCCACAGGTTTTCATTACGGCATATAAAACACACACACACACACACACACACACACACACAAACGCAAGCACCAAATATCGAATACACAACATTATTAAATAACATTTTGTATCCTTATCGTCAATTGCTGTTATTATATATATTATTAGAAGCTTTCGCTCAGAATCGTTTTATTGAAAAAATTATTTATTGTTTCTTTAAAATGTAATACGCCCACCAAGAGCTTCACACCCATCGTGCGAAGTATGCCCGGCTTTTTCAATGTTAATTTTCGTGTATATTTATGTGACGCATATACATAATATATTTCTGTCAAAATCATATATTATGATAGTCATATTTAAACACGCGGTTCCAAAATTGACAATTTTATGTGAGCGAAATGTGCAAAACGTCATCACCGACAGGTAAATATATATTTTAATGAAAATGTACGCGACGTCAATATTATTATTGAAATTGTCAATCAGAAACACACATAGATTAACATTATTTACAACAGTATTTCCCAACCTTGGGAGGCGTGTTTCTGACACATTTCTGGGCAGGCACAAGCAGTGTTCGCAAAGAAAAAATTTCAATTAATGTATAAGAAAAAATTAAAAATTTATAACGGATAAAGATTACAACCTGCAGTGCTTAGCCACCAAACATAACTCATTATTATTTTATTCTTAATAGTTATTACTATAGTTTTCGCATTCATTGATTATTCCATTATATTATTGTTTACTGTTTTTGATATTTTATATAATTATTATTATCATCAATCAAAAGTTGTCGTTCCGAACATGTGTATATAAGTATACGGCAAAGGTGATAATTTTTTTATCCATAGGGTAGGGGGGCGCGAGATTTTCAAAAATCTATAAAAGGGAGCGTAGAATAGAAAGGATTGAGAACCACTGATTTACAGTGTTGTACAAAGATAATCAAAAAATTATCTAGATAAAATAACAGATAATTATTCATTGAAAACGTATGTAGATAAGATAATACCTAGATAACAATTTAAATATTTATCATCTAGATAACAGATAATCCCGATATCGTTTAATCCGTTTAACAAGAAAGTGATTTTGAAGGGACTTTGAAAATACTGGGGGGGAGGACTTATAAGCCTCCCAAGCCCTCGCCTAGTTACGCATATGATGGTACTAATCCAACAACAATATCGGTCAGAGTTGAATAAAATAACGAATTCAATCCTTAATCCGAATGTCCATAAGGGGCGCTTGTGGGCGTCACCGGTTTCCGCCAAAATCAACCTTTCCGTTTACCGCCAGTATAATAAAATAGATTTTCGTTTTCCGTCACCATGAATTTCAGATTTTTAGATTTTGACAACTCCTTGTTGTAATAATTGATAGATTACATTGATAATATGTTCTTCTTTATTAATAGAAGAGAGGAAAGATTACGTTCGCAACACATGCGACTATAACGGATAATCAAACACAATTTTTAAATGATTTTAAAATTAAAATTTTATTGTTTTCATGATTTTGTATAACGATTTTGACATTTTTACTTGAACGCGTTATTGTAAAAATATACTTAATAATTGATAATCGATTAAATGAAAATTTTTTGTTTATTTTCAAATTTTTTTTTTTTTTTCATTACACGATTTCTATTGAAATTCAAAACTACTTCAATCATTTTAATAATACATAATAATATAATGGACTAGAAATGAAAAGTGATCGAGGTATAAATTGGCAAAATATGTATGCAAATAAAAATCTAAAATATTCATAAAATATTAAAAGTTGAATACGCCACTGCTTTAGATATTATGTTTTCACAGTAAGGGGTTACCAAAATCTAAAAACCTGAAATTCGTGGCGGCGGAAAACGGACATCTGTTTTATCATCACACTGGCGGTAAACGGAAAGGTCAATTTTGGCGGAAAAGTAGATTGCCCGCACTTGTTGCTGGTTATTAGTGTACCGTGGTGTTTAACGAGAAAACTGGTCGACAACCGCAAAACAAAATAAAATTTTTGCGTGTGTGGGTACACGACGACTTGTACGACTGTACACAATAATAATGTGTAATTACACGTCAGACAACGACGACGATGGAAATCGTGCAAACACTGCACGGGTCTCTGCATGACGGCGACGGTAAGGAAAAGAAGTTATATATTTACATTGTATCTTTTTTTTCCGTGTTCTTTGTTTTTTTTTTTTTTTTTTAAGTTTTATCTATTGCAATAATAAGAATAATAAACATGACTGCATTAAACAACCAGCTGCTGCCGCGCCGATTGCTGTTCAGACTTGAAAAACACGAATAAAAAAAAAGCACGGTTCTTACGGTTAATTATTATACAGTTACGCGCGCACTACGCAGAGTGAATATTATTATATATATATATTTTATAATAATATAGGTACTACACGGTAAAACACAGGTGTGCGGATTACACGGGTATAGCTCATTAATTTAAAACAGAGTATCATCAACCACGATGATGATGATGATGATGATGATGATGATGCTGCGGCAGCGGTGGCGGCGGCGGTCAAGGTAGAAACACACTATATAGTAACACATAAGTGTTACAACGCGCTCCCACGTCTTCAAAAATACACTCTTAAATGCCTTGTCATATTGTTATTTTTCCGTTTTAGATTCTGAACGACGTGAAGAAGCTAGTGTTTTTACAATGATGTTTATTTTATTTTTATTTTTTTGTGTACAACTTTTCGTATGGAAATACTTGTCCAAAAGTTTCGATCAGTATGAAACCGGATTTGCCTCTAGATTGTACTTTAAAGAGGTCATTTTTTGAATTTCTCAATTCTTCAATTTTTTTTTTTTTGAAAAACTACCCAAAATTTGACAAAAACGACTCGGTAACCATCATTTTTTGATCCGAACTATATGAAAATTTAAACACAGATAGAAAATCATATAAGAAAGATTATGGCGCAAGAAAATTTTGAAAATGTGAAAAAAAAAGCTTTGGACATTTTTCTAACAGTTTTTTTTTCTCATTTATTTTTACATTATTAACTTCCTTTATTCAGAATCTTTTTATTGAAGAAATGATTAATCGTTTCTTTAAAATTCAATACACCCGTCAAGAGAATCCCACCCGTCGTGCGAATTATGTCCGGCTTTTTAACTTTTGAAATTTATTTTCTAAAAAAAAAAACTCATTCGTTTATTATATTTTTGCAGTACGACATTATTCAATAGAATATTAGAATCTACAATTTTCAGTAGTATTATTGGATTCTTACTTTGACCGTCGTCGTAATTGCTGCGTCACATTGATGTAGCCGTGGTTATGGTTTTTTATACGAAAATTAGTACACAAATATATTATTATTTTAATATCAATAAGTATAGTTACCGATTAGAATTGTATAAACAAATATGTCACCCGTATCTCCCTTTCTACTCTTTCACAAAAAAGAAATTAATTAATTTAAAAAAAAAAGCCTCCCGGACATTGGGTATTCAACGCTTCGTGGGTGGGATAGTCTTGATGGGTGTGTTAAATTTAAAAAAAAAAAATGATAAATTATTTCTTCAAATAAAAAGATTTTGTATGAATCTTTAGTTTATATAAGACAATTTTACTTAAAAATAAAGTTTATTAATATTACAAGTAAAATTATTTTATACTCAGCCAGTTTTATATCACACTATTAACTGAAAACATTAAAAAAAAAAAAAATGTTTGATGAGAAAAAAAGTGTAAGAACAAAATTTGAAATGCGGCATTCCGAGTGCTATGGCCTTTCCAAGATCAACGGTAGGTAGGTACTCATCATAGGCGCGACAAAAAAAGAAAAACCGCTCAATGCCTCCCAGATTTTTTTAATTTACAAAAGGTTAATGCTTTTTCGAGAATTAAATCAATCAAATAAACTTGTTAGTCCCCCCCCCCAACATTTTTATCCTGATTGAGCCAATAGTCCTCGCTCGAATGTGATATTATATGTATGTAGTGATACAATTTTCAACACTGGAAAGAGCAGAAATGTTTTGTTTGGTACATTTCTCATTATTTAATTTTCAAAAGTTATCCAAAAATTATTCTAAACTAGTAAACGATAAAACTCTTCTTTCGTTTCGACGTCGAGGATTTTCCGCCCCTAAAAATTTGCCACTTGGCGAACTTGCCTCCTCTTGACACGGCTCTGATAACAATATAATATGAATTGTATTTATTGTAAATGGTTTATATTCCAAAAATCATTTTGCAGTACAGTTGGTATATGTTGAGCACGACACGTGAGGCGATGATAAATGAACTATTCACGTGGAAAAGTGTGTTCCGGTTATACGAACGCGATGACACGAGAATTCATCCGTTCCTTGTACCACCGGCATGCAACTTACCCCTTTTGTGAATGTCGCGAGTGTATAATGAACATTAATAATTTTTTTTTTTTTTTTACCTACGTGTGTACGATAGTTGTATGTATTATAGTGATGCTAATTGTATCCAAGTTGGATAAGCTCGAACAAGTAGGTAAAGGGGTTACGAGCAACAAAAAAAAAAAAAAAAAGAGAGAGAGAGAGAAAAAAAGTAAGTAGGTAATAAAAAAAGTTCATGGGAATTCGGCTACATAAAGAACGTTATACAAATATTGTATATTTATTTATGTCTGTCCTGTGTCAGTCATAATATTATTTATCTGTTAAAACGAGCTAGACCCAATTATAATATAAAAATATAAAAGTAACAGTCGTTTATAAACACTAAAATGATAAATAATGTAATACGAAGGTAATATAAACATATATTGTAGCTATAAGTAACTATTATAAACATAAAATTACAAAAGTTTTGACTTTTGACTGTACGTATCTAGTATATTATATATATTATAATATACACATCAAGCACGTACACAAAAAAAAATTTCGGAGGGGGGTTGTAATAAAATAGCGTAGTATACGTACGTAATTACTAATTAGGTAATGTAAACATAATGCACTTTCGAAAAAATTTCGTGGTAAGTCGGGTTTGAACCCCTAACCCCCCTTGAATGTGCCTGATACACACACACAACACAAATATATGTGTATACAATATATAAATTGTTTTTTAACCTTTGTTGTTAACTATAAAACGTGTAGAAAATATCAAAAAATGTCAACAAAAAATGAGTCAAATGAAAAAAAAAAAAGTGGAACAATTTTTGATTTAAATAATGTGTCAAACGATGAATAAGGAAATAAAAATGTGTTTGAACAAAAATATTCAAAGCGAATTTAAGTGTGAATCTATTTTGCCGGACTCGTATATTTTATTGAATAAAAAAAAATATTTATCAAATTGTCCACATCATTTCAAGACGATTTGTGTGCAGACTAACACGGAAGGCGGCGGTTACATTGTTATTACTAGCCGCGCGCGGTGACAGCGAGATGTTTCTATTCGATGCGCCTGACACTGGACGGTAGATCACGCTCCCACTAACCATTCGACAACGTAAACATTGCGATGCGGTGTTCGTAATTGGAAAATATTATAGCTACTACCTCCCACCCAGTGGCGTATTTAACATTTTAGATTCTGAACGAAATGAAGAAGCTAGTGATTTTACTCGTTCAGAATCGTTTTATTGAAGAAATGATTTATCGTTTCTTTAAAATTAAATACACCCGTCAAGAGAAGAAGAATGGCGAAGAACACCCATCGTGCGAAGTGTGTCCGGCTTTTTTTTTTTAATTAAAGGTTTTGGATTCAGCAAGTTGGCAGCCAAGCACTTTCAGTCCATGAATACCAATGTCAAACAAATAACAATGTAAAATCATTCCACAATATAGTCTGAAAATCAAATTCTTGACGTCACATCCAACTTTGTGGGTGTTTTTAGGTAAATATTTTATATTTTTCAAAATTTAATAAATTATAAATAATGGTCATGTTATTTTACTTCAACTTACAATAAATTGTTCAGAACAACTTGGCAAACTAAACCATAACTAATACAGATTTTGTAAATTCGTGCCAGCAGTGATCGTCACCGATTTTTATATTATAGAATGTTTTTCTAACCCTTTTTTTCTCATTCATTTTTTTTTTTTTATTTTTAATGAAATTACATTATTTTTCTTTTCTTATTTATAGGATAAAGAAAAAGTAAAATATAATGAAGTAAAGCAAAGTAAAACAAAGTTAGTATAGACAAGAAAACCGGACATACTTCGCACCATGGGTAATTTTTGATCCTTGGGTCAAATATTCTTGGTATGTGTATTGAATATTACGACTATTATTGTTCTTTATATTATTAACATACTTCGCTCAGAATCGTATAATTATTGAAGAAATGATTAATCGTTTCTTTAGAATTCAACACACCCACCTGAAGTTTCTGACCCGAGGAACAAAGAATACCAATGGTACGAAGTATGTCCTTTTTTTTATAATACAGACCCTCCTCCCTTCCATTTAGAAATGATATCTAATAATTTTAATTGGAATTAGAGTAGGTACATGTCCAATAATTAAAAATGTACAAAATATTGCTATAGAGTATAGGTTGACAAATAGAAAACAGTTCAACGACATTGTTAATAATAAAATTTATTAAGTTTTTAATATTATATAACAACAATGATAAAACGTGGTATATTATAATAGTTTCAGTGTAGAATAATAATTTTTAAAATGCATATTGAAATCGTGCTGTTTGTAAAGAAATGGTTTTAAACGTTGAACCGATGTTTTATTACGTTCAATGAAATAAAAACATACATTTAATTTGTATTTAAAAAAAAAAATCTAAAATAATAATGTTAACTCCTACTGCTATGGGTGAGGAGAATCCGGCATACCTCTATATCTAATCTAATTAGTAATTATTATTTTAAAAGACTCGACTCACGTGCCATAAGTTCATGCCTGTTAAAACACGTATTCAAGATATTCTCTTGTATGTTACAAGTGTAAACCCTTTAAAATAATGCAAATATCGAGAAATGCTAAGTATAAAAGCACCATCTAGAACTGAATTTCGGTATTAAAAGTGGCTGATCGAGGATCAATATTTCTATACGCTAAAGTGTTTATAGAACGGGGAAAAAAAATCATTGTTAATTCATAAGCTTCTTTGCTCAGCTCAAAATCTAATATTCCATGGTGTACAGAATTATTTTTATTTTGATATGTACATAAATTTTAGCTCAGCGGTGTGAATACTTTACTATTGTTGAAAAATTGCTGCACAGTCATATTTATATTATTATTGTATTATATTTTAATTATTGTTAAACTGTAAATCAAACTTTATAATTTCCGTCTGGCTTTTAATAAATAAATTATTATTTTTGATCAAATTAAATTTTATCATACATATACAGGTAACATAATTTACATTTAGCCAAATATAGTATTATGAAAGTAATTAAGTACCTAGTAAATATCGTAAAATTTGTTTGGAGTAATTGAAAAAAAGTAAAATAAATATCAACATAAATAAAAATAAATAATATACTTCACAAATCAAATGTATTTGTTATGAAAAATTCATGAAATTTACAAGTATTTTTTTTTTTATTTCTAATGTATTTCATTGAAATATGTTCAGACAAAACAATAAATATAATGATGTTTGACAAAAAAAAAAAAAAAATCTATAAACATATATAAAATGTAATACTAATAAATTATTAGGATACAGTTTAGAATACAAGTAGGAAATAATGTGTACTTAAAACAATAATGCAAAATAAAATTACTTCTTTTTTCTACCTCCACCTTTTCCTTTATCTTTATTTGTTTCATTGGGTGGCGATGCTGCTTTTTTACCAGCTTTTTTCTTCACCTAAATTAATTATTTTTTTTATTAAATATGTTATAATTGAAACTCAAGTCTTAATAATAATATTATACTCACTACTGAAATCATTGCATCTTTTGTAATATCATCTTCCTCTTCATCTTCACTAATCTCATCTAATTCCTCGTCATCTAATAGCATTTCTGTACTATCTACTGGTTTTTTAGTTTTTTTTGTTACACTAAACATTGGTGCACTTTTATTGTAAGCTCTAGTAAAAGCACTTTTTACTTTGGCTGGGATATCAGACATGGGGTCTTTGTGGCCAGGCCATGAAGACAGTTCGTTGAGAGAATCCACATCATCTTTCACAAGATGATAATGATTCATGAAATCTAATGACTTTTGAACGCCATCGCTACCTTCATCCATAAGAGGTTTAAGAATTGAATTTCTTAGAGTAGTTAAGTAGTCAAGATTTATTGCTTCCTTACTGGCAGATAGTCTAAATTATTGAATACATCAAATTAAATTAAAATTTTATACATACATAAAAGTCAACAAATATTGTTTTTGTATCTCGGCGATTAATTATCAACATAATATTATATACCTTATTCGAGTATGAACTTGTATTTCTTGTAAAAGTCTATTCATTTTATTTCCTTTGGAAAATTTCCCCAACCAAGCTGGAAAATTGATTTGTTTACTTATATGACCACTTAGAAATTCACCGGGACAATAACTTGAAAATATTGCCTAAACCAAGTTACAAATATTACTTTTCAATAGTTATGCTTCATAAATATGCAACAGATACCAAAAAATGATATACAAGAGCACTCGTTGAACAAAATAAGGTATTGTGTATATAAAATTGATTTTGGAATTACATTTTTATGAAATATATAATTTATTATTGTAAATAAAATATAAATACTTGTGCTGGAAGTAAACTCCAATTATTTGTAGATCTAATTTTTGAACTAACTATATCCCCTAAACGTATACTATCAGCGGCTAATGCATATCGCTCTAATTTTTTCCACTGAGGACCTCTGAAAACCAATAAGATTAAGTACAGCATTACATATAAAAAAAAATAACTTATATTACTCGACATTGTGAGGAACTACAGATAAATAATTTTCTTGAACAAACAGAGGTGATATGTTATAATCATAAAAGAAAAGGTCACATTTCTCATTAATAGTCATTGTTTTATGTTCTTCAGCAGAAAAGACTTTTCGCAAAACATCCCATGGACCCTAAACAGAAATAATTGTATTGACAATATGAATAACTAAATAAAAAACTAAACACCACCCTACCATTTTAATATATTTTTTGCTTATGTTTAGATTATCTTTTCCTGCAGCTACAACGGACAGATGATTGAGCGTTAATCTAATATCATTATCAGTACTGGCAATAATTGAAGATAAAGTGTCCGGAGGAATTTTTAATTTTTCTTTGAAACATACAGACATCATAGCAGCCTAAAATGAAATTCCAGTTAATCTTAAATGAATAAAAATACAACGTTCTTACTTTAATCTGTTCTAATTTTGGTTTGTGAAATCGAAGATCAAAACAATAGTTGGATAATGTACGTATTTTAGGATGGTTGCGATCATTACACATACATATAACTGGACATTTGGCATTTTTAATCAATATAATTAATTCTTGAACACCACCTCTATCTTCATTGCCTGCCATACCATCAACTTCATCCATTAACAAAACATGTTTTTTTGATACAGATTTTCCACTCATAAATGGGCTCAATGAAGTAGAAGATAAAAGTTCGGATACATTATTTTGAAGTTGTTTCTTAGACCGTGTATCCGATGCATTAAATTCTACAACGTCGAAACCTAATTCTTTACACACTAAATGTGCTGTAGTAGTTTTTCCTAAAAAACATAAAAGAGTAAAAATTAATAACTATTAATTATATACCATATTATACAAGTTATATTATGGAAATATAAATTTTATACTTGCCAACACCAGGGGAACCAGAAAGTAAAGCTGCTTTGAAATAAGCTCCATTATCATCTTTTGCCCAAGGACCTTTTAAACGCATTTAAAAATATTTCTATTATAAGACAACACAATTTTTTTTAGCCATTTCTAATCAAACTTACTGGGTCTAGTTAATTTTTTATTAACTCCTACTCCATGATTTGAGTACCAGGATTTTAACCAATTGAGTAGTTTATTTACATTACTCTTTTCCCCTGTTTGACCGATAATTTGTTTTAATGTCTGTGGTTTATATTTTTCTACCCAAAGTTTTGACTCGGCAGGTTTTTCAGGAATAGAGGACAAAACAGGCAGTTTTGGTGATTGATCAGTCACATAACCACTTTCCTAAGATTTTAATTATGATATAAAATTGAATAGATATAATAGTGATCATAATACTCACTTGAGTGTCGGGTGATTGAATTGAATCCTTTTTAAACTTTTTGCTCTCAGGTGTTTTTATAGGAGAATTTTTTCTTTTAGAATTTGATTTGATAGATGCCCTGTCTTCATTATTGCAATTAAGACTTTTCTTTAAAGGTTCAACTTCACTAGATATTTGTTTTTTGACATCATATGTTTTCGTTGATGTTGAAGGGCTTTTTGAATTTTCAGATACTAAAGAAGTTTGAACTGGTTTAGATGGAGACGAGTTAAATTTGACTGGTGAAGATTTAGGTGTCGTTACAATAGTTTTCAATTTAACCTGTGAAATTTTAGGTGACCCTAATTTATCATTTTTAGTAGGAGAATTTTTAGGTGCCAAATTAATGGATTCAGATTCAACCGAAGATTTTTTAGGGGTTACAGCAATATCACTTGATTTTGTGTTATTGAATTCTTCTTTCTCAATGTTCATTAATTCTCCCTGGTCAACAAGTGGTTGAAGGCGATCAACCTATATAAAATAATACATATAATATTTCTACATTCCTTAGCTGAAGAATTTAAGTATGTAAATCAGGGGTCCCCAACCCATTTTTATATAAAGTAAAGCAATGATAAATAAAGTACTGACAAGAAAACTGGACATACTTCGCACTACGAGTATTCTTTGCTCCTTGGGCGGGGGGATACTCTTGGTGGATGTATTGAATTTTAAAGAAACGATAAAAAAAACTTCAATAAAATAATTCTGAATGGAGCTTTAGTTTATACAGACAATTCTATTAAAAAATTATAAAGTTTATTTATACAAGAATAAAATATGTTTTGCAAAACTACATTTCTCATATTACTGTCAATATAAATTTAAATTTTCATGAAGTTTGAATGAAAATAGGACATTAGTCCAATTTTGATGTTCTAAGTTCATCAATCACTAGAAATGGTCTAGGCTGGTAGGCAAAAAAAAATGTTCAATACTGTGTGAAAGATCTCAAATACTTTATAGTAATTTGTTCCCTCGAAGACGGCTAGATTAGATCACTTATTAAACGCAGCTTTAGATTAATGACCCAATCGATATCTAGTTTATTAGACTAGAAAAGTTTCCAATATTATCATAGTTGTTATAATAAATATTTTAGTCTATTGGAATGTACGCAGATGACTATAAATGCAAACTTCAAGGTTAAATATCTCCAAAACTAAGGCAGAACGGGCAATTTTGATTTTACCACTGTTCTCGAAAAATTGAAATACACAGGTTTCAGAAAAAAAATGAGTACGTTGTATTTGTGCCATACTTTTTTATTTGGTAGAATGTGTGACTTTTAAATGTCTGTAACTTCTTAACTAAATGTGAACAGGTTAAAATTTTTACATATTAGTAATAATCACAAAGAAATACTACCTATCAATTAAAAAAATAAGATGTCAGATTAAGTGAATCAATTCTTATATTTTATCCCAAGTTAAACCCACACTATAATTAATTATTAATCCTCTTTAACATTATTAAATGAATAAAACATATGATTATTAGTTTCTAGTAACATTCATAGAACAGATATATTCTTACTGTTTCAGATTTTTTGCACTCAACATATTTATTAGTGCTCTGTTTTACAGGTTCTGAACCAAACACGTCTACTGGGTTGATAATTTTTCGTTTTTCAGCCCCTTTCTGCTTCGATTTTTCAACTGGAGTACACGGTACAACATCATCTTCCTCGTCACTTGATATTACGCATCGCTTTTTGGATTTTATTTTTTCACTCTTAGGAGTTGTTTTATTCGGATCGTTCTTCTTAATACTTTGCGAACTCAAAAAATATGACCTTATATCCTATGAAAATGAATAATTTATTCTTGTAACTTATTTGATTCATCTATAGGTGCATAATAATTGGTAAAGTATACAACGCGAAAAATTCGAAACTATTAAGTTTCAGTCATTATGGGTATAATTATTTTAGGTACACATTGAGAATGCAACCTATTTCGTGAGTACTTACTTTAGACATGACTGATTACAGCATGGATTATAAGTGACGACGGTTTTAAACCAGAGTTGAAATTAAATTAAATATAACTAAAGATTTTGTTCATTGAAATAAAAAGTCACATTAATTATGAATGGGTAAAAAAGGTAAATAAACAAAACAAACACAAGTGCGATGAACTAATAACAGAGTAATCACATGGTAGCTAGAAAAATGGAAATGTTCGTTATCAAAATATTACGTTATGTTTGTGGTTTAAGAATCCCGCCTTTTTATAAACCCCTCTAACCTTAAACCAGCAGATAGAACAGATAATATTATCAGCACACGTGTGAGATTAAAATTATTGACAATGGAATAATATTAAAAACGAATTATTTGGTGCCGATTTTAAATTTTAAAATATTATATTTAATTTATAGTAATGGATAAACGTGTGTACCAAGTAGATCTTGCAAAGCCAAAACCAATGAGTCTGCGAGCTACATTAAACAAAGGTTGAAATAGATTTATAAAAATTAATACAATACAAATATTTGACTCTCAAACTTTAATTGATTATTTGAAGGATTGTCATAGGTACTTTACAAATATTTGAAGAATACAATTTAATAAAATAAATACGAATTACTTGTTTCTTATATTTACCTAAAAAACAGTCTGCATCAATAATATTTTATTGACATTCATATGTCTAGGTAATACATAATTTTGTAGCTTGTAATTAATTGATTCATAAACAGTCTTGAAATTTAATTTAAGAACCAAACTTAGTAACGAAACATACCTATTCTAATCTTTTAAATATTTTATTAAATTAGTCGTTTTGAAATTTTAAATATTAAATAAAAGCAACAGTTGATTTATTTTGAATTATTTGTATTTTATTTTTCAGACAAATTAGATGGTATAAAAAGTAGTATTACAAAATTAATTACCAATCAAACCACAGTTGATTTAAATAAACTGTATGATGAAGGTGGTCTAATTTCTAGAATGTGCTGTAAAGTTAAGAAAAAATTTCGAGGAGAGAAACTTTTTAGACGTCTTAAACAAGTAAATTACAGTTGTTTAGGAACACTAAGTGTAAAAGAATTATTGTTTACTGTGATTTATATTATTTTTTACATTTTTTCAGATCACTACTTCAATTAAAAAGTTACACAAATTAAATATCCCCGAAGTAATATCGACTTTATTATCAACTTTTGAAAATGGTATGCCAACAAAACAAGCTGGTCAATGGGCCGGTACTCGCATTTTAGCAGCTACTACTGTAATAAATCATTTACAGAAATTTAGCGAAGGAGTAGCTCAGTTAATTGTTAAAGTATTACAAAACGGTCAATGTTGGTCAGAAATGAATATTGCACTTGCCATGGTCAGCAGGGTTTGGATACTAACAAAATCATTGTACAAATCATTTTTACGCTTATATAAACACTATGTACCTTTGGTTAATCAATTAAAAATGTCTGAAACTAAATGGCTACCAAATTTTAAACTACCTGAAAACCTAAATGATATTTCATCTGAAAACAGTCTCAGGTAAATGTTCTTGAATATTACTTATCAAAAAAAAAAAAAAATGTATATCCTTTTCTCTAACGGTATTTTAAATTATGCTATTTAACTATGAATTTAAAAAAATTAATTTTAGTGAATCGGAAGAAGAACTCGTGGAAAATCCTGGTTCTGTTATGAGCCGTAGACCGGAGTCAGAAAAACCTATTGTGAAAAAAAGAAAAAGACCAGGAAAACAAATTAGAATGTTACAAGAGCAGCGTAAAAATAAAATTAAAATTCTAAAAATGCAAAAGTGTAACTAATATTGTTATAACTCATTCAATTCATCATCTTGACTGGTAATGACTGTTTTATTTTCAAAAGTTAAGGGGTTTAAAATAATCATTTTCTGAAAATTATATTTTATTGTTTAAATTATGATGAGTGATGGACAATAAGACATTTTTTTTCAATTAAGTGAATTTTTTGAACATCCAAATTTTTTAATTCACCTGCCTAAATTGAACTGAATGAGTTATACACCAAATATTCTTGTTGTTGTGGTTGATTTATTAATACGCATAATTAAATCTATTAAATTATTTTCGAGCTTAGCTCACTATATTTTTTACCAATGAAATTTTTATACAGAAAAATGTGATATTTTTATTACTAAATGACTAATACATTATAAGACATTGTTTTTATATTATCTCGTACTAGGAGACTAATGTTGATGAAAATTCTTTTCCTATCATAAATATCCCAATTTTGTTCTTTTTTTATGTATTGGTAAATAATTGAATATTTTTTACCAAGATTGAAGTTGCGACTTGATCAAGTTAAATCGTTGAAAAAAAACTTCTAATGAGTAAATTCTAAATATTGATAGCCATTATAGCTTATATATATATATATATATATATATATATATGAAGCAATGTGTGTGTGAATGCTAATCAGTCAAATAATAAGTAGTAAGTATCACATTTTAAATAAATGTATATTTTATTGATAAAAGTAGCCCCTTTTAGACACAAGAATAAATAAATTGAAATTTTATGTATATTTTATTACAAAATGATTGTCGTATAACGTTTTAATAATTTTGTGTTTGAATTACTTTCCTAATGTTACCCAAAAAGCTCAAAAGTTAAAGACTACTGTTTCAGGTGATGTTTCAATTTTCAACTTGTAAGAATATTATTATGTAAAATACAGATAAAATAAATTTAACATGTTTGATAATGTAACCTTGGAAACTTATAAACAAACATCAAACTTTCTATGAATCCTGTCTCAATAGACATAAATAAATCTCAATAATACACTTTTTATACACAATAAATAAATTTTAAAATTTCTTCACGATGAACATTTATTATAATCACGAGACATCTTACAAAGCAGCTCATAGATTTATACCAACTGCAGTATTTCAGAGTAATGTGAGTGAATATGAATTAAATTAGAACAATTATTTTTTTTTATCACTTTTTACCTACACAATATGTACATACTTGTGTAAATTTTGACATTATGAATGC
The DNA here is from genome assembly GCA_025469315.1 of Stegophylla sp. TES_Ste_2020. NCBI lineage: Eukaryota > Metazoa > Arthropoda > Insecta > Hemiptera > Aphididae > Stegophylla > Stegophylla sp. TES_Ste_2020. The sequence continues at coordinate 23,016 of JAIPRM010001563.1, forward strand.
AAGCCAGGCATAATATTTGGGATGAGAGAGATGAAGACAATTTGTGATACCTCCAATTTGCTTTTTTCCAATGAACTATTTGTTATGTTTAATTTAGGTGTATTATTATTATCCAATTAAATTTTGAATATAATTTAATTTTTTTATATTAATATATCAGTTAAATAACTGTAACATGTAATGTGTTTAATGGAAATTAACTAAATTAAGTGTAAATTTTAAAGAATACTTATATTAACACGTTCACTGTAATGTTATGGCGCAAATGGCCGCCACTTATTTGTGATTGTCGCTAGTACATATTTTCATATAATCTATAAACAATTCGGCTTGTATGGTATCTCTCTGATATTTATCTTGACCATTCATTACATTTGAACAAACTATTTTGTGTAGTCGGTTTTTCAGTTTAATTTTATCAATATTACGTATCGCAATCACATTATTAGCTGTAACACTGCTACCGGCGCTCAACTAGGAATGACAGTAAACATGTTAATCCTTAAGTTGTACCTATTTTCTTCTTCCTTAGTAAAGCCTCAGTAAGATACCTCAAAATACAAAACAATAATTTATGGTAATTAGAACATATGCTAGTAAGTTTTATACTAGACCGTTTCCCGTACATTTACATCTAGAGAACCCTAAGAAACAATTTGTGATCAGCAGAACCCAATGCCGATTCAATCTTCAATTTTTCAACTCCTATTAACTTTAATCGAGCTTATTAAATTATGTATTTATGAGTAAATTTGTGAATTTATAGGAAAGCTCATGTTTTTTTTTTTTTTTTTTTTTTATCTGATTTTAAAACTTAGCTTTCTTAACATGAAATATGACTTGTATAACAACTAATCCAATTATGAGAATTTAATTTTAATTTTTAGATTATTTAATTTTTTTTTTTTTTTTTAATTTTTAATTTAAAGTTATTCATTTTACAGTATTTTTTTTTTTTATTAAATTGCTTTGGAAAGCACTTCTACAACAATAGAGTAAATTAAATTCAAATTCAATAAAAAATGATCTCGTAATTAATTTGCACACATTACTCAATAACAAATATTATGAATTATTTTTATCCGTGTAAAATCAATCAATGTGAACAAAAACATTCAAATACGAATGTTTCTTACTTACTCGTATGCGAAGACTATTATTGAACTATTAAAATTGTGATTTTCATTGCGTTTAATAACAATTATATTATAAGCGTACTTTTTGAGATTTTAAATACATTTTTTAGATTTCTTACTGCGTTAATTAAATTCATAACCCTAAATATGAGATTTTAATAATAAATTGTGTATCAAACTATTTTCATACCTATAATAAAACAGTATTATTTGACCAGAAGAAAAAAAAAAATTTAAACAAATTATGACGAGGTACCTAATATTATCTTTAAATTTAATACATTTTATTATAATATTTGAATTTTGATGAACATTGGAACTGTATACAGATTTACTTGCAATACTTTTGAAATTAAATTATAAATGTTACAATATCCGTCCGTTGAATTTAGAAGTCTGAAAAATTTTTTTTTATTGATTTCGGTTTAAGTGTTGCTGGAAAAAATACTGTCAAATTATTAATCTAACTCACGGAACCCTTGTGATAATTGTGCGAAACCCTTAGGTTACACGGAACACACTTTATTAAGAATCATGTTAGGAATTAATGGTGGTCTTTTGGCAAGGAAAGGATTGCCACCTTTTGTATTGTCGCTCATGCACAGGCTTTATTCCTTCATTTTTTTTCTAATAGAAATACAATTAATTATTTAAGTAGTGTAACAAAAGCTAAAATAACACTTATGTGTTCAAAAATTATTTTTGATAAATTAAAAATTTTATTTAGTAAATTTAAGTATTTATATGGGTCGAAAATGCATTTTTGATTTAGATAACACCTTTGGACGCTGGAAAAGAATCATTACCTAACGTTCCAAATTTGAAACGGTGGAATTATGATACGACTACAAACATCAATCATGATTTTAAGTTTAACAATACAGATCCGTTGCAAAAACCAATAATAGTGAATTTCGATAAAATGAATTACATGATGCCCCAGTGGGAAAAAGTATTTAATTGAAAATTATTTAAAATGTCAAGTAAATATAGTAAAAATCTTTTTATCTACAGTATGCTTCTAACCCCGCAAAACTAATGTACATGCCACCAACAGAGTACAGTGATAAATTCATTCGACCTAAATCGATGTCAAATATCGAACAAAAACCAACACCAATCGCTTGCGTAAGATTAACTATATTGTAGAAAAGACCATAAGTATTTAAATGAGATGCAATTGAAAAACAGGTTCGAACCAAAGTCAACGCTCGTAAAAAGTTGGTCACAATGCAATCACCGAAAATTAGTGATGTGGGAGTAATTAGAAAAATGGATCCTTATGTTAGTACTCAAAAATTGTCTTATGTCGAAATCAATCCAGTGAGTAATGAATTAATATTTATTTTGAAGAAATTCGTAGTTATTATTTATGTTATAAAATATTTATCTATTTGGAATTTCATAAAATAAAATACTGTGTTAGATCGCAGCAAAAGAAATAAACTCCAAACCAACGAAACTAAAACATATTATACCAGAGTACGAGTCATTTTATAACGAACCAATATTCAATCGGCAAAATACTATTCGTTTATTACCGAACACTTTACAATTTATTCCACACAAGTAATTTTGAAATTTAAAAATTGCGTCAGTAACTGAATTTGAATAATAAAATATATATTTTCTATTACAGTGCTCATAAAACAGAGTCGTCGGCTTCTTATAAAATACCGATTAATACATTAATCAAATATGAAAACACCGTTGAAATGCCGATATCCATTTCAAGAAATCCAACTTTGTCTCAAATATTATCAGTGCCTGGGATGTATACAAGCGAATACTCAAAAATCGGTGAACAAAAATAATGTATAATATAAAATAAAATTTTATTGAATTAAAAAATAAACTTTTTAGTTTAAATACTGTTGTAGAATTTGTTTTAACAGAGACATATCATAGTAATCAGCGATCGCCTTAAATGTCTTAAGATAAGATATCATATCATTTCTGGGCATAACTGTTGTGTAACTGCCGGCACACGAGCAATATGGGTTTAAATTTTCCATTTTTATCTGTAATAAATCAATTTTTGATTAAACTTTGTTTACCAAAATATATTTGTTGTATACATACTTCTGAGCATTTTGTACATTGTAAATCTTGTAGGGTATATGCCATGACTTTTCTACCAAGAGCATCAATCAAAAAGTACTCGATCAGCATATTATCATAATTATTATTACAATTAGGACACAACCATGTTTTTCTAGAAATAAACAATACACAAAGATAAATACAGCGAAAATCACTAAATTTAATTAATTTTAAAAAGTTATACAAAGAAAAAATGCAAAATTTATAATAAATAAATGAATTTAAAATCAATATAAACATATATTATATTATGCTGTGTCAAACTTGTGAACTTGTAAACAGCCCTCGTTTAATATTTTTGAGAAACCATCTATATTCTATAAGCATATTAAATATATATTGTGAAAGTGACACAATATATTTTTCTGTATTACTATTTCTTGACTTACTCAACATAATAATAATAATAAACACATATAAAACACAAAATTATTCAGAAGCTGATAACGAGCATTTAATATATTATAATATTTTGTCACATGTTAACAGATTTGTGTTTCTAGTTTTAAAACTTGCTTCGTTCAATATTAATTATCTTAATCTTCGTTAGATAATAGAAACAAAATATCAATTTGTAATCATGTAAAGATTTTATACCGATATTACAAATTTACTCAATTATTACTTTATTCGATAAGGAGGAAATAATTTCATTTTTATAAAATTAAAATATTTTAAAAATCAAATTAAAATGTTGACGTATTACGTTAACAAATAAGTATACTTTAGTGTATTTATTTGTATATATTTTAGTGTTTTCAACACTAAAATTTGGAAATCAACCATGTGAAATGTAAACAATGTAAAAATGATAACTTGCAGAAGACAGTTTTTAATATATTTTTCAAAATTTTATAAATATACAATCTCTTTGAGAATATTTTTAAATTTAACCTTGCAAAAGTAAATATATATATAATATATTATTGTTGAGATAATAAATAGTAAATGTTCTATAACTATTATATTATTAAATACTTATTTATTTTCATTACTGGACTTACTTTCCATTTATAACACTCCTATGAGAATCTTTGCACAAATCTATGTCTCGGCAATGATTACAACTTTTACAGATTACTTCAGGCAGTGTCCAAGATAGACAAGGAACTTTCCAATCGGCTTCATCACTAAAATCACCAACACCAATTAAACGTAAAAGATTTCTTCTCAGTACCATGATATCAACTTCAATTCCAAAATCTAGTGATAGAACCTAAAGTCAATTTTAGTAATTAAATAAATGTAATTACTTTACCGATTTCAGGAAAAAATTACTGACTTTACAAACGGTTTTCACAAACAGAAGAGCTGGATTTAAATATTTCCCTTTATTTTGAAAGAATGGTGAAAGTGTATCTTGTTCATCTACGTCCAAAACTGGGTATTTTTTATGAATTTTTTGTGTAATTCTATTTAAAAACGTTTTAATTATATTATATTATACATAACAATTTAATTTCATTTAATTTATATATTATATCTAATATATTTACATGAACAATTTAGTGGTAAGTTCATTTGCGATTACAGTTTTAGCATATTTTGCTACATTTTCACAAGATGCAACACCAAGCATGTTACTTTGAGTAACTTGTGATAATGATTCTGAAATACGTTTCAATGTGACCGAATCAAATGTTCGCATATGTTTATAAATGGCACTCATATAAATGGCAATTGATTCTTCAAAATGTTTACGAGCATGGCATACATCAGGTAAATATTCTGATATATTCCAGTTCATTTCGATTCCCACCTTTACAATTAATTAATAATATAAAAAATATATAAATTTACATTATTATTATTTTTTTTTTCTTACTTCTTCGATATCTGGTCCAGGCGCATGATGTTCTTTGAGTAGAGATTCAACACCTTCATTAGTCATATCCATTATATCTGTCATGGCTTCTTTTAATTCATTAGAAAATTTTGCTTTTACTCCAGAATAATTCCACTGGATGAAAAAAATTCAATATTATAGATAACACATTCTATTATAAGATTTTGAATTAATATTCATTAATTAAAAATATTAATGAAATATTTTTTTATTACCAAATCCAACCACATTAAATATTCCCAACACGATCCTAATGATATTTGTAAACTGTGAAACAATTCTTTATTAGAAATATTTTGTACAACATAACGCACATAAAATATTGCATCTTCTAATGATTTTTTTTTCGTACAAATTACTATTTTGTTAAAGTTAGCAAATATTATAGTAGAGCCGAGTCGCTTAAATTCTGCAATCAACTATAAAAAATTATGATATAAAGCATAATTTGGGTAATTAATATGCATATTGTTTTAAATTATTACTGAACTTACTTGCATAAAAAGTTTTCTCATCAAACTGTAAAGAGTTTTTCGTAATGCAGGATCGTACAATAATGCATTTGGTGATCTGAGCCATCTAAAAATGAAATTAAAAGTTTCTTAAACTTTGAAAAATAAATGATAAAACAATTATTATTAATTGATCATAATCATTTATGAACTCATATTATATTATTATATTTAGATTATTACGTTTTGTGTATATGAAATAAAAATAACTATTTATTTACGTGCAAAATACCTGTAAAAATGTACTATTTGAAAATCTGCATAAGGATTTTTATGCAATACGACATCACGATACCAAACATTTACCATTGATCGTAAAACTCGAAATGCAGCTGAACATAGTGCAATTTCATCATAGGTTGGGGTTACGAATGTTCCACCATCCATTATTTCTTCAATGGAAGCTTGGGGTATTTGGTCAAATGCAATACCTGTACTTGTTCCTGTATACATTGATGAAATATATTTTAACAATCTATAAAATATGACTTAACCATAACGTTCAAGTAATTTTTTTGTTATTAATTCAATAATTTATTTGTACATATTAACCTTCAAAATCATGTATATGATGAGACTGCAACAATGTAGTCACAGGTAATGCATCAATTTCAAGTTCTATGCAATATGAAGTATAACAACCTTCATTATTGACGAGCATACTTGAAGTTTCTTCAGAATCCATTAACATTCTAATAATTTTGAAAAAAAAAATTAAATTATATTGTTAATACGATTTATTAATTGATAGTATAATAAGTCTGAATAATAACCTGTTATCATCACTTTCACGACCACCTAAATCTGGTTTATCAGTTTCTGAGATCCACAACACAAAACTATGTTTCATTAAATGTCTTGCAAAGAATATATCTGATGCGAATAGCGTCACATCTGCTGGTAAATTTCCAAGAGGTATTTGAAGATATTTACATTGTTCCAACATAATATTAATATTTTCTGGACTATTCAGATAGTGATTGACAATCAAGCTGCATCCTAAACGTTGCCATTCCATCTGAGCATACATGGCATTAGTTGAGTCTTGGATATGAAGAGTGACCAATGGAAATTCGGTCATTATTGGAATATTAGATGTTAAAACTTGTTTGTCTAAATTATCAAAAAAGCTTATTATTTCTCAAGTAATATAATATTGTACTATTTAAATTCTACCTATCGGCGACTGAATCACTAGCATCGTAGGTCCTCGTTTTTCATCTCTATATGTTTGAAGAGTTCTTTGAATTTGTCTGTAAACTTGCCTTTCTTCTGTTTCTATTCTTATTTCAAAAGTTATATCAGGCGGAGGGACATCAGATTCATTGTGTCCACGAGAAATTCTAAAAATTCAATTTGAAATAACAACTTGTAAACAAAATTGACCAAAATAAAAAATTATTACTTGTTACTACGTTCTTTGCCATACAAAGTATTTAAATTTGCCATACGATTCGTTCGAACTGTATCTATGACCCAAACAAATGCTTTTTTATTGGGCGTTAAAAACAATGCATACATGGATCGTACACCAGTAGGAGCTTTATTACAATACAAATATATATCTTTTATGGAACTCTGTTTATAAAAATAAAACAAACAATTTATTTTATTTGAGTTTAAAAAATAAATAAATAAATAAAAATTGTATACAAACATTAGTTAAATATTTATGAGGCACTTGTTTCATTTGTTCAAGGGAAAAATTTCCAAGATCAGGCTGAGCAGCCATTTTTTTTGCAGATTCCAATGTAACAGAACACACACATCCAAGATTTAATAAAGCTCTTAATACAGGTGAAACATTAGTTTCATACACTCCTTCGATATCAGGTTTGGACAGATTGCACATAAAATTACTAAACAAATAGCAATTAAATTAATTCATTCAAAAATTCAAAATCAAAAATTAACTTACTCTTTAGTTTCCTTGAAATCTTTTTCCATTATTTTATACTGATACAAGTTTAAAACTGGTCTAGCTCTGGGTAATATCATATTCACTTTAGTACAAGAAATGGGTTTATCAATGTCGTTGATTTCAGGTTGACGTTGGTTTACATAAAACACTCGAGGTATATTCATGCGTATATTGTGTAACTCGTCTCCAACCATAGCCCAAAGTTTTAAAACACCCGGTTCCCTAGATTCACAAACTTGTATAATTTGCCAAGGTTGACTCAGTAACGTTTGTTGTGCTCGTCTTAAAAATCCTCCTAATGTACCAGCCTGTCCTTTGGGTACCTGTATTCGGTCATCCCGCATACGCTTACCAGGGTGACCTATCAATTTTGCTCTCATTGCAAGTTGCCATTTCCATTTTCTTTTTTGATACATAATCCAATTCTGCAAATATAAAATTCAATCAAAGTTAAAGAAATACTATACAGTATAATATGAATGAAAAAATAAAAAAAAAATATTTTATTTTTAAACCTTAATATCACTAGCAGGTGGCGCAGGTCCTAAAGCTTCACTCCAGTTTCTAGCATCTACGGGTGAAGGGTCACGATGTTTACGCTTTTTGGTAACCATCGGTCTTGGTGTAGCTTCTACAAGGTTATCATTTTCATTTTCACCAAAATCTTCTATGTCTTTCAATTCTTGTTGGTTATTTGAATTCTCTTGAATATTACTTGGTGCTACTTGAAACATTGTTGTAATTTTCCTTTGTTTTAATGGATCAGCTTTCATTAACAATTTTTTATGTAACCAATCGGGATGTTTAACTCTTGGAACAGGATTAGTTATCTATAAAAGAATAAAAATTATATCGTTTCCAATTTAATATACTAACATAAATGCTGTAATTAAAAAACTATCACATACTCCTTGCAAAGTTGCTGGTATAGTAATAATTTTTTGAATACTGCCGCTCAAACGCTCTATATAGTAATCCCAATCAAGAACATCACGGATATCAATATCATCAATTGAATTATCACCGAGCCACCTTCTTAAATAATGTCTTTTTACACTTAACTCAGATTGAAATATAGCTAATGGTATGGCTCTCTGAGTAACTGGAGTACCTTCTGGTTTCTTAGATATTATAAAACGACAAGCAAGCCCTTTATCTTTTACCATTTGATCGCCTAAAAATTCAGCTAAACGCTTAGCTGTTGATATAGAAGTTGATTTTTGAGTTCCATACTCTTCAAGCTTACGACTCATAGAACGATTTTCAGATATTAATTCAAACAATTCGGAATCTGGCATATTCTTTCCCTGTAGTAGAACATTGTTTACTCATTCAATAAAATATTGGAATTGAATTAATCCATACTTACTTTAGAGAACAAAACATCCAACCAATAGTCAGCAACAGTCGCAACACTTTCATAACATTTTTCTAGAGTATCACCTTTTAGGAAGGCTTCAAAAACTGATGATTGAAAAATCTTAATTATTTGAAGTTCTCCTCTTCTTTTAACTTCAAAACTGAAAAGTTAAAAATAATATTATATTTTATTAAAAATGTAGCTTTTAAGTAAGATATACCCTTTTAATTCTGCTAATGATTTATCAAGATTGAACACAGCATAACGTTTTTTTAGCTTTTTTCCTTCTTCCTTAGAAGCTGGTAAAACCATTGCTAAATATGGACCATCAACTTCAAAGAAAATTGAATTTTCACTTCTCTGTTCATAAATCAACTGTTTCTGATCAATCAAGTCATGATAAAAATGATTGGTGAAATGTTCCTAAATAAAATTTACATATTAACTCTGTTCCAAACTTTTAATTTGTAAAATTGCTAAAGTATACAACGAACTTTGACCATTGAGTTTAAAACTGCATTTGGAAAAGATACAGTGAACTTAGTTTTTTTTTCATATGTTGATTGAACAACATAATTTTCAGGAAATGCTGATGGAAGAATACACCATATACCATCTGTATCTAATTCTAAAGGACGACCAATTTTTTCAATTATTTCACGAGCCTTTGTGATTATAGCAGCACCTGTGCAACATACTATTCCAGCCATTTCCATACTAAACCAACGTGCACTTGAAATGAAATTATAAAAATTAATATGACATTCCAATTGTTTAAAAAATATATATATATATATATATTGTCTTTTTTTTGATATTTATTTATTAAAATAAATTTTTTATGTTTTTACAAAAAATTCTGAATTTTCAATTTATCAAACAAGGTTTAGTGCAACAAAATTATTTGGTTTAATGATATAATCGAAAATATGCTCAAATTTAATTTTTAATGCTTAGTACATCACTAAATTTTGAAAAAAATATCTCTTAAATGTATCATTTATTGTTGGAATTAATAAAGCACAGTACCATCACTTAAAATGCCAGAAATATGTAGTACATTAAAATGAGTTGAAAATATTGAGTATCTTCAACAATAAATCAAATTTATGTTCAATGATATATTTATAAATTATTTTAATATAACACAAATAATTACCCTTTTCTCATTACATATCCATAAAATGAATTAAGGATACATTTATGCGCTAATTGCAATGAATCATACAATATTTCACGATTTTTAGCCGATTTAATTTCAACAGGATCACCTTTTGCAACAGCTTCAGATATCTGTTTCTTAGCGACTTTGCACAACCCTTTATATTCATAACGCCTATCTCTAAATGCGCGTACTGTATCAACGTAAAAAGAATTTTCTTTTTGACAAATAGTTGTTGAACGTTCTTCAATTTTGGTCACATGAGTTTTTCTGTATATTTTACGACAATATTCAGTTAAACGTTTCTTTTCCCACATAGCTCGTTCGTCTCGTCTAAGTTGGTGAAACGCTCTTGGAGGATCATCGGGATATAGACCAGGAAATTTCTCAGTTTCTAATTGCTGTTGAATACGCTGGAACTCAGTTCGTGATGCAGGCACTAAAATTATTTGTTCAAGTTAATAACCATTCAAAATAAGAATAAATTATAAAACTAACTGTAATAATTCAAACTAACTGCATACCATGTTAGTATAAGAAAAATTAATATACTAATCAAGTATATAGTATAAACAAATAACTAACTGCAGTGGGCGTAGCCATAAGGGCTGTTTTGAATGCTAGAACACAACCCCTCCTTTGTGTGAAAAATAATTGTCTGTTATTAGTATATTCTATATTAGGTAATCTTTCTCCTAATTGCTATTATTATTTTTACTAAAACAGGAATCAATAAAATATACATGAAAAAGGACATACTTAGCACCTTGGGTATTCACTTCTCATACTCTTGTAGATGTATTGAATTTAAAAAAAACATTATATCATTTCTTCAATTAGATAATTCCCAGCAGAGTTTCAGTTTATTCAAGATGACTCGAAAAATTATGAAGTTTATTATGACAACAAAATAAATAAATTTTTTATTTGGACAGTTTTATACTTCATTATTAACCAAAAAAAGAAAAAAATATTTCAAATACTATTGTCAATATTTAAATTTATATAAAGTTTACACTGAAAAAAAATAGTTTCTTAGTCTTTTTATCAAATTTTGGTAAGTTTTTCTCAAATTATGAGAAAATTATTGAGAATTTCAAAAAAATTACGTATTAAAAGTATCATTGAAAAACAAATTGTGATTCAAAAAGTTACTAGTCAAAACATTTGGAAAATTATTTCTACACAAAAAAAGTGTCCACAGACAAAACATAAAGAAGAATTAACATCATTATAAAAACACTAGCTTTTTTGCTCCATTCAGAATCTAAAAAAAAACACTAAAACGTGCACTAGATTATCACATTCTAATGTTCACACATGACAAAGTAAAAAAGTACAAGTAAAAAAGAATGAAATATTCATATTTAGAAAATTTAATTGACTAGTGAGGAGAAACAAAATATTTTTAGCCATAAGCACATGGTGTTTTTAAAGCTCTAAAACTGCCAGTGAGAAGAAAAAAAAATTAATATGAAGTCTGTTTATAATTTTTGAATGAAACTAACTTAATATTAATATAGGGAAATTAGTATGAGATTAAAATAATTTTTAGGACTTTTTTTAATATTTCTTTTTTTAGTGGGGAGGGAAAAATGTGTAGATTAAAACATACTCAGTTCTCCTCTCCATTGCCAGGTCATAGTTCTTTGGCATTTAGCACCAGGAACATTAAAATCACAAGCAGCACAAATTTCTTCATTAACTATAGCTGAAGGCTGTAATCGATTAGTAAGTATAATATTTGGATACATCGCACCAACATCAAGATGGTAAATTAATGGTGTCAATAATGGATAAGGATCAGCTTTTAAGATTTCCAATTTTTTAACAACATCTTGCAATATTTCATTGAAATTTGTTACACTTTCCAAAGGAACTTTTTCTTCTTCTTCAATTGCAAATCTAAGTATTTCAGCTGATTTCTCTATCAACATATCAAAAGCTGGTGGGTCTAATCTAAATCTACACGGAATGTCTGCTCGAAATACTCCTGATTCTAAAGCTTCCACATGGCCACCAACATAAGTTTCTTGATCTAATACATGACCATCATCACTTAGTTTATTTAGCTCTTGTTCTTGCTTATTTGGAAAAATTATGTTTGCATGAAAAGCTTCCACCATCAGAAGACTTTCGCATAATGTTCCAGAACCTTTTCTTAAAATCTAAAATTATAAATCATAAAATATAATAATAAAAATATATACAGGTAAAGCAAAGTACATAAATATATTTGGATTTACATTGTTATAAAAATTGTTTAACTTAATTTCTATTTATAAAATTTTAGTATCAAAATAAGATAACCATAATTATCTTAGAGGAAGAAAACCTTCTGGACTTAACACTTCAATAATGGTCTACCATGGTACTTAATACAACTTATTTAAATTATTATTAAAGAAGTAAATTATAACATGATTAATTATTTAAAAAGTACATTAATTAATTAAAATTATTTTATATTTTTAGACAACTATCTAGTGTAGTAGTCAATAATATCAATAACCTAGTAATACTTATCGAGTGAGAAAATATGAAATATTTAATATTATTATTTTAATAACACATGCAAAGAAAAAAAATTAATAGATAATTTAAATTATATTGGTTTATCTTAGTTATTAAAATATACATTTTCTTGTAAAAGACATGTGACACTTTGACATGTCATTAAAATTGTGGAAGTTTATAAGTTATAACAACTTATAACTGATTAATGGGAAAATGTTATAATAACTAACAGCGTTAATATGTCAGTCAAACTTAATTAATTTTCCCATAATAAATATAGAATATAAGCCTTTGCCCAATCATCAACTTAATGTTACCTGAAGTGTGTTAATTATTGACAGTCCTTGGACAATTATTAAGATTTTAATAACTCCTATTTAATATGAAAATGATGATTTTGTCTATATATAAGATGGAAAATGGTAGTCAAATAATCAGTTTACAAGTTTGATCATATCTAAACTTGTTAGAAGATTCCTAGGTATGCAGTTCATCAAAAGTTTATACTCTATATTATAAAATTAATTTTATTTGCTATTTTAAAGAGTTTATTTCATCATTCACAATAATTATTTCTGTATTTTAGATCTGAGTTAACAAATATTATAAATACATTTTATTGTTTTTAATTCTTTTAAGATACAATGAAGATCAGTGTATACTTGAGTGTACTAATGTTGGCTTTAGTCATTAAAATCGCCACAGCTAATATTAGGCCACAACGTTCACCTCAGCAGTACTGTGGTTCGAGATTGGCAGATATAATGAGAGCTATATGTAAAGGCAAATACAATGAAAAAAGCAAAAGAAATCGATTCGGTAAGTGAATACAAATTTGCCAAGTCTTTATGTTTATCATAAAAAATAAACAATATAAATGGAATGAATTTTATATTGCTATTCTGTCTTTTACAGCATAAAACAGTGAAATATAATATTGTACTTAACATAACATTTCATATTTGCCAACATTGTTGCATTTGAAAACAATTTTATCAAATGTAGATGTAATGTATTAATTATTCTGTTCTTGCATTTTTATAAAACTAATAATTTTCTACTAATTATAAGAAAAAATTCAAGCTCAACTGTATAATTTATAAAAATAATCAAAATATTTTTAGATTCTGAACAAAGTGAAGAAGCTAGTGTTTTTACAATGATGTTTATTTATTTATTTTTTTATTTTTTTTCTTTTTTTTTCTGTTAACACTTTTTCGTATAGAAATACTTGTCCAAAAGTTTCGATCAATAACTTTTTGAAACCGGATTCGCCTCTAGATTGTACTTT
>JAIPRM010001564.1:0-36861 GCA_025469315.1 Stegophylla sp. TES_Ste_2020
TTAAAAAATTTTCAAAAACACGACTCGGAAACCATCATTTTTTGATCCGAATTTTATGAAAATTTCAACATAGATAGAAAATCCTATAAAAAAGATTTTGGCGCAAGAACATTTTGAAAATGTGAAAAAAAATTTTGGACATTTTTTGAAAATATTTTTTTTTCTTATATTATTAACTTCCTTTCTTCAGAATCGTTTTACTGAAGAAATGATTTATCGTTTATTTAAAATTTAATATGCCCGTCAAGAGAATACCACCCGTCGTGCGAAGTACACTCATCGTGCGAAGTATGTCCAGCATTTTTTATAATAAATTCTATAGTTCGGTGCTATCTCAAAATCTAAACAAAAGATTTATTTTATTTTTGGAACTCTAATTTAAAAATTTAAATTATTTTTCTGCTATTTGTAAAATAATATCACAATACTCAATTTGTAAACATGAGAATTAAAATAATTTCTATGGTTACATTTCTTATAAAGGTTGATTCATAATTTTTTAAAAATTAAACCTACTAATGTTTAGTTTTAAATAACCTATTAATATTTAAGTACTGCAAATGTTTATAATATTATCGAATATTATCACCATTCAACAAACCAAAATTATCTTTTAGCCAAATTTTTTTTTTCCATTAACTTTGATATCATTTGTTGTTACGGAAAATATTAGGGGTAGGTATAGATTATCATTATTCATCTAATAACAGAACATTGGTTGTTAATAAAACGACAATGTTATATAAATTTGCAGAAAACTTAAAAAGAAAATTGTAGAAAATCGACGGATTCACCTTTATTTGAACTCCAACAACCAATTTTTTTTTTTTTTTTTTGAGCCAGATTCACTCAATGGCTATTTTGATAAATTATTTTTTCAAATGGTATGAAATAATTATAATAATGTATATATATTACGCCATGTTTCTGGAAAAACTCTTAAAAAATAAAATTGATGATTCCTACCATTTAAAGTTTAATTAATTTTAAAATAAATCATCACAATATACGTGAAAATAAACTTTTTTACAATTTACTACAGTCAAAAAAATATTTAGCATGCTCTCCCATTAATTTAATTCAATCTGCTGGTAACAATACAGTCTTGAATGATAAATTGTTTAATTGTCAGATAAATTAATGTTTTGTTTTGTTTTCTTTAAATGTTATTCATTTGTATACATATGTATTGTTTACTTTTCAGATATTAATTTTAAAATACCATTGTTATCATAATATAAATAGTAATAATTAAATTTTATATTCATTATTCTTTTTTGGATATTAATCTTAAAATACAATTTTTTATTAATTATCATTGTATCTTATCCTGAAAATTGTAAATACTGGACTTATGTCCGTTAATAAATAAATAAATAAATAAATAAATATCGGTAACAATTATAATAAACCGTCGAAATCGGACATCGCCACCATCTGCGATTCCCGATGATGATCAACCCGGTGCAGCAGGGTCGACCTGCATCATCGATCCGTCCCGCAACAAACGCATCTCCGGATTTCCGACGGCTCATTGTTGTAATATTATGACGCATTACGCGACTTCCACCCCATCTTATTGCAAAGGGTCGGCGGCGTACGTCACCCCCGCGCCGGCACGATCCCTCGAATTCGGGTTTTTGTGTATATAAAGTGTGTGTACTCTCAATACTCGGGTCGGTTTATGTACCTACGTATATTATATTGTACACGTTTGCGCGTATTGTATTCCCGAAAACACGCGTTGCGCGTCATGATATTATTGTTTTGTTATTATTATTATTATTATTATTATTATTATTATTGTCGTTACTCAGTAGCCCGTTTTTATGTCCTATTATGCACACTCGAGTATCGGATTATCGGAAAAGATTACGGTGAAACCTATTAATGGACAACCCCCTAAAGTGGACAATTTCGACAAACGAAACCCGCAAATAGATATCATAGTGTGTGCGCAGGGTTTTTCACAAAGATATATTTTTTGTGATTTCACGTTGAAAATACAAATATTATAAAATATCTGTGTATAATAACATCGATGGTAATTAATTAGGGATTTATTTACTAAAAATACGGGACGTTTTAAATCTTACTTCTAATTTACATATAGACTGGGGAGGGGCAAGGACTCAGACCATCAAAACTAAAATTAGTCTCAAAATTTTAAAGTTAAAAATTATAATTTTTGATCACATAAAAATGTATTTTTACTTCTTAAATATGTACTAAGTTTTTGTATATTGTGAAAAAATATTGAAAACCAATTATGCGCTATAAAGACTTAGTTTAGTCCTACAAAATTAAATAAAGGTGATGTATTTACAAATTTATACAAACTTTTAGTAAACATTTGGTTTTTAATAATATTATTATCATTTAATTCAGATATTATTATTATTATTATTATTATTTAACAATAATTGTTGAAATTAAAAATAATAATAATAACTGATTTTTGAAATTTTTTTAAAAAAAAAGGTACATATGGGAAGGATCATCCAAAATACGGGACAAAAGTGTTATTTTGGACTTTTTGTCGGGACACTGGGACGTTTTATTTAAATACGGGACGTATGGGATCCCTAAATTGAATAGGTTTTATATTCATAATTTATTGGCAATAGGTACGACACGCCTATAAATTCTTTCATGGGCGCAATTAGAGGGGGGCTCGAGGGGGCTAAGTCTCCTGAAAACTACTCATAGCCCTCCCCAGCCCCAGAATTTTTGACAATTACATAAGGTCTATTTTGTCTTTTTGGCAGGCTAAATCAATCAAATAAACACATATTAGCCTTTCCGAAAATGTTTTCCAAGTCGCACCAATGAATTCTTTATTTAGATAAACGAAAATTTATAATTCTCGAATAGGTGTAGAGTGGATAGTATTATATAATATGAGTAAATTAAATTTTAATTCGCCAGGCAGTTACAATATAAATACTTAACGGTACGATGAATTAATAATATTTTCCACTAACAAATATATAATAAGGAAGTTTATACAAATGGGTAAGTTGTCACCCGGTAATCGGGTGCACATTTTATAATTATTGGCCCTACAGTCACTGTAATCCTTTTGGAAAAAACTGTTATTTGTAATTTGTAGCCCTATGTGAGTCATGTATTTATAATCAATGGTACTACCTAACTGCCGAGTATACGAGACATCAAATGGCCGTTTTTTTCAATTCCAGGTCTACAGAATGATGTGTACGCGAAAGTCGTGGATCCCCTTTTGCAATAACCGTTTAAAAATCGAATACAAACAATATTAATAAAATATGGGCGTAAAAATTCGTATTAAAAACGTGTTATAGCATATAATATTTTTATTATAATAAAATATGTGCATGACGTCTTTTGTAAATAACCATTAATCATATTGATCATTATCTATGGATTACTTTCTGCCGAATCGATGCATCGATGCATCTGAGTAATCCACAATGTGCAAAACCCATTCTTACTCTATGGCAAAACCTGACAGTCCAAAGTACGTTCAAATTTACACAATAATCGTATTAACGTTTTTGAGTGTAACAGCTGTATAATACTCATGGATATTTGAACGTATAAAATATTATAATTCTACATGTATTATGTAAGTACTTATATATAAAACACTTATGAATTTTGTATAATTATTGTAATTGGTACACTTCAATTTTCAAGTGGATAATGGATTGATAAACTCACCATAAGCCCAGTAATCCGAAGTCGTCCATTGGTAAAGATTTTTTGATCTCCCTGCAAACCGCTTTATAAAACAAAACAAGACATATTTGCTTTTATCGTTTTCTAATCAACAAGTCTTAATTTCCCAAAATTTTGGGTAACTTTTGAACGCAGTAACGATTTTGAAAACTCGATTTTTTTCGCATTCCATTAGCCTTTTTACTTGTTTCCCTGTGATCAGTGAATCCTAAACCCGTAACAACATCCTGTGTACTGTGTTCGATATTTCTGCAAAAGTCAAGTACTTCCGGAGAACCACCAATGTTCTGGGTACTTATGAATACGAATAATAGCTGTGTCAAAACAATGTACACGGGAGCAAAATAATAAATGTGCCCTCCAGTTAAATGTCAAAACCCAGAGGGCTGTATAACACATTATAACACAACCTGTCGTGATTGATGACGGTTGTATTATGACCGTTTTCATTTAGATATTTTTTTTTTAATTACGTATTATATTATAGTTGTCCGCAAAATTATTATTTTAGTTTTTTAATAGAAATCTTTGACGTTGTAATACGTAAAAAAAAAAGTAAACAATATAAAATTGACTATTATTATAATATATACTTTAATTAAAATTTGAAGTTCGTTTATAGATTTTTCGACAAACAAAATTTTTAGTTTTACTGTAACATAATAATAATATTATTACTACAGAGCAGTGATTAAATTGCCTTTATGTTGATGAGTTGAATTCTAACCAGTATTTTTAAAGTCCATGTTAACTAAATTTAGACAACTTTTTGTATCATTATTTGTCATTTAGTAAATCTAGTGCAGGGATAAAAACACCTGGGCTTTCATTCACCTACAGAATAGTATAGATAATAGTTTTAAAATGTTCTTATAAATCATTTGGTGGTTTGGTTTAAAAGTGCAACTGTACAATGTTCAACACTTCGAATAGGACAAGGGTATACTAAACATGGACAACTAAACGGTTTTAAAACTAAGAAAATAGTTTATTGCTATATTTCTTGATTGTACAAAAAGACATTTTTTTTCACTATATATTATATCAGATATAATAAAAAACTATTTGTTTTAATTTTTTTTCAACAAAACATATACCTAATATGGTTTTCAAAATAATATTACACAAATATTCGTTACAACGTTCAATAATATAGTTAGGTACCTAATAATAAAAATAATAATAATGTACAAAAGTCAACGTTTTTATATGCATAGGAAAAAAGGGCTGTAAATTACACCGGTACAATTAGGTTTATTTGAGATAAACATGTAAATTCTACTTGTACTAATTTTTTATCTTTAAAAATAAAAATAAACTTCACTGATATTATTTTTTGATCATTTTGTCGCCGGTGTTGTTGTGGCGTGCTGAAAAATGCTCTCGAGACGGTTAAATGTTACGGATTTAAAAATATTGAAAATTTAGGTTTATGCATTTGTTGGTGATCAAGAATAATTAATGTTCTTTTAATTATAAAATTCAACACACTTAATATTTGTGTGTGTGTCTATTTTCAGAGGACGGTCGAAAAAATTTGATTACTTTTTTATCGCGTATAATGTATAAGTTTATAATTTTTTTTTTTTCTTAATAACATCGTGGTGGAGTTTATATTTATTTTTACTGGTGATAAAAAAATGATACTGGTGAAATTCACACCAGTGGCATATTTGGGAGACTCTCCACCCCTCCTCAAACTTATGTTTAATACCATCTCTAGGCTAAAAATTTTTATATTGTGGTGTTTTAAATAGGTTATTTTTCAAAATTTCGAATAGTTTTCCCTAACTCGAGTAAAACGGTAGATAAACAAGATTTTCTTGAAATCGGTTTTAGTTATTTGATATTGTAAACTCTGAAAATAATTATGCTAATGACGTTACTGTGCAAAAAAATAAAATTTCCACCAATGATCAACACCATATTATTATACACACTTTATAATAATTCTGAAAAAATGTATAAAAAAAAAAAAAACTATGAAAGTGTCTCACTTTTCGAAAATTTTTGTCTAATAAGATTTTAAATATTGAATACGATTTATTTGTTTACTACTGAATTATTTGTACGTAGGTATGCGTGCACAAAACTGGTTGTTCACAGAATAAAGCTTTTTTTTATTTTTTTTTTTAAAAAATAAATCAAAACGTTAACATATTTTAAATTCAATAATAATTATTTGAAAGAGCTCACGTTTTCAGCGAGATCATAATATTGAGGAGGTAGAATCTCCCCCCCCCCGCGGATATGCCACTGATTTAAATGGGAGACCAGCAAAAGTTTGAATGACTAGAATCGATTGTATTTGAATAATGAAACTTTAAAAACGCATTCGTTTGAAGCTGTTTTGAAACTTCATTTATTGATTACACTTTTTATGGAAATTCTAAAAGTTTAAACGATCAAATTGTCGAATCATTTTTGATCCTATCGCTTACTGTCGATGCCCAATCAATACAACGTCATTTATACATATATGTTACGACTATCTTATTTCAACGCTTATTCAAAATGAAACAATTTCAAACTTTGTCGATTCCTGATGATTTTAGTTCAAATGATAACAGTTTCAAACAAACGTTTCAACCAGTAGCGGTCCGAAGTTTTTTTTTACTCACTATAACTAAAAATGATTCTCTGACCACCCACAACCGCAATTTGGTTTAAAAATTTAAGAGTCTAAATTTTTAAAAGCTCATGAACCTATGGAGCAGTGATTCTCAACCTTTTTAAAGTCACCGTCGCCCTGGAGAGCAAAATATTTTTCAACGCCCTCTTTCAAAAAAAAATAATTAATCAATAAATAAAAGTGATGTATTACTTGAAAATTGTAAAATTGAAAACTTAATAGAAAATACATGTATATAATTGGTATTCATAAAACTGGGTTGGTTTTTCATATCTCATTAGTCGAATTTTCAATAAATTCTCGAATCTGTTATTCTGCTGTTTCAATGTTCATTGAAAACATTCAGAAAAAAAATACAATTACAGATAAGCCATGGAGCGTTGTTCAGCGGAGTATATGTATTTCAGTTTTTATTTTTTTTTAATATTTTTGCCTTAATGTAAATAATATATTGCTTAACACCACCCTATTGCCCAAGGATTGCACACCACCCCCTACCGCCTAAAACGTATTCATCGCCTCTCTGAACTTCTTCACTTCCCACTGGGGGTGGGGCGGTATCGCTCCCGTTGAGAGCCACTGCTATAGAGTATAGCAGAGTTTCTCAACACCCAGGGGGGCCTCGATCACTTTGACTAGGGGTCGCTTAGCTCAAAAATAATAAAACACTGATTTACAAATGAACGTTTTTATTTAAAACTTTTTATCGAACAAAAAAAATACTTAAAATAATAAGAATTAATGGTACTCCATCGCCAATGGAAATTCCCAACAACCAACGAGACATAACGTTTACCTGCCTGTGACAAGTTTAAATTACTACACATGATATTTATAAATTAATACTCTAAATGGTATACCTATGCCCTATTTCGTTTGGTTAATGATAGGATATTTTTTGTTCAAATTTGTATCTAATATAGATAAGGGGGAGGTGCGAAATGATTGACCATATTTTATACCTATTTTGGGGGTCGCGACACTAAAAAGGTTGAGAAACGATGGAGTATAGTATAGAGGCTCTATCCCCTCCCTATTTATACGTACACAACGCTAATAATGAGCATAAAAAAATGTGATTATTATTTTTGCTTTACACTTCTAAATGCAATATTATTTAGTCGACCTGATCATGAACACCCCTCATTCACCCCCTAAAATAATTATGAATCACGTGATTCAAACCATCACCCTTCGCGCCGCCACTGGTTTCAACAATATATATATATAATGATTGAACATTCAATGTTTTTCAAACTTTTGCTACGCGCCCATTTAATTGTTGTAATTCTGACAAAAAAAAAAAAAAAAGTCGGCGGAATTTAGCCCCCTAGGAAATAAAAAGGAAATCAATTCGCGTAAGTCGCTCGGTTGTCCTGCGGCTGTACCGCCGCCGCGTACACGGAAACGTCCTTACTCGGTATCGTCGAATCGACAGCCGGCACCGCGTCGTCCTCGTCGACGAACTTGATGCTCGAGTCGTCGTCGTTCAACGTCGCGCAGCAGCTGTACTCGGCCTTCTGAAGTTTCGCGGCCCTGTTGAAGTAAGCCTTGGGCGACGACTGGAGCGTCTTCAGCGAAACGCAGTCGTCGCCCACCAGCGTGGCCTCGCTGTCCGCGGACAGCCGGTTGCCACAGCCGCCACCGCCCTTGCCGCCGCGATGGTCGCTTTCGTCGTGGCCGTCCGCACTCGGGTCGTCGTCATCGTCGTCGCAGGACAGCCGTTTATGGCCGCCGCCGCCGCCGCCGCTGATCTCGAAATTCTTCCGGCACTTGTCGTTTTTGATGTCCAAAACGGACATCTCCACCGACTCGACGGGCGCGCGCAGGCCGCCGCATCCGACCGGGCTCCTGTCCTCCGCCGACTGCAGCGGCGGTATCCACAGACAGTACGCCGGGTCCATGCCGATGTACGAGCCCGGCACGCTGTCCGTGTTCTGCACGTTGTAGTCGTAGTAGTCCATTTCCAGGTCGGACGCGTCGTGGCCGCAGTGGATGCTCGAGTCCGTGCTGCTGGTCAGCGGGTTGTGCGGTCTCCGAGGGCCAGCGCGCGGCGCGCGACCGCTGCA
This sequence comes from Stegophylla sp. TES_Ste_2020, assembly GCA_025469315.1. NCBI lineage: Eukaryota > Metazoa > Arthropoda > Insecta > Hemiptera > Aphididae > Stegophylla > Stegophylla sp. TES_Ste_2020. The sequence continues at coordinate 8,422 of JAIPRM010001564.1, forward strand.
CAGCGTGGACGTCGACTGCGTGATCTGTGGGGGGGGGGCAGCAGCAAAAACGATAGTATATATTAATATTATTATTAGGGCTCTAAAATAACTTAAAACATGCATGCATTTATGCTCTAAAAATGTACCAAATATCCTATAAAATTTACTAAATATGCTCTAAAAATATGCAAAAATACTAAAATAATCTCTTATAAAACATAAATTTTACTGTAAAAACTTAAATATTTAAAAATTGTGTTGTATAATATAATATTTTAATATGTATTATTAATTCTATTCTTTTATTATTTATGAAATTTTTTCTTTTTTTTTTAATCTCTGTTCTTTTTAAGCTTACATTAAACAAATAAAAATATCAAATAATATTCAATCTCTTCAAGTATTCAGTAAAAAATTTTCCAATTCCAATAAAATTCAAATTAAATATTGAAAAATATGTGAAATATGCACTTAAAATTCAAATATAACCGAAATATGCACTTATATCAAAAAAAGAGATAAATATGCAAAATATGCAAATTAAAGAGAACTGCATCAAACTCCTAGTGTTATGAAACGCATTTATAAATTACTTAGCTATGTTTTGAATGATTTTTGAAAAACATGCTAACTCCTATAAGTCCCTAGCCCTAATTATTATTATGATAAGTGTGGCTGGGATTTTATTGCCCGTAAAACCTTAACAAAAAAAAAACACTTAAAAAAAGTCATTGTTTTAAAAAGACTTTAAGATCTTAAAGATTTTGAGCGAAGTGAAGAAGTTAGTGTTTTTACAATGATGTTTATAACTATTTTTTTTTTTTCGATGAACACATTTTCTATCACATTAATTGTAACTGAATAAGAAAAATAGATTTTTTTGAAAATTTAATTTGTGGCATATTTTACTTTTTTCACTTATATTTGTTGTAGTTTTTCCTTATAATTGAAAAAATTATTGATGATCTTTAAAAATGATCTGTTTAAAGCACAAAGTAAAATAAATATCTACTCCATAGAGGGCGGGACGAAACTTAGACGAGTTAAAACCAGAAAATTGAGCAAACGCAAAAAAAAAACAACACACACACACTATCGTAAAAACAATGAATTTTTCGCTTGTCTCAGAATTTGAAATGACTCTGGGTAATCATTCCTTTCATATCTCCCTCCCCTCCACAACTACGCCATTGGTAAGAGATTTAGAGATAAGAGAAATAAAAATAAAATACGAACTATTTTTCTGGACGACAGCGACGTCTGAGACGCGAATGGTGTGGACTCATTATCCACTGTCGATGGAGACGCGACTGCGGTTCTCGGTAATGTTTCTACTTCACTGCAAAACAAAAAAAACGCATATTTTACATAGAATGTAGAACGCACACGTGATAGGTACGTTTTATAAAACGTGAAAATTCGAGTCGGTAATTACCAAGTCTTTTCGTTTTCGACCTTGTTTTGCACATCATTATCATCCACTTCCCAAGTCTCCAGCGCTGGCGGGATGTGCGACTGTAATGTCATAGTGGACGCCAAAAAATCGTTGTTGTCATTCAACATGCTACAAGTCGAACCCACTAAAAGAAACATATGCACTTAGAACACAATACAAGAAACGCAATTTATGTGCCTACGCTAAAACAAATTTCGGAAGATGGAGGTCCAAAAAAAAAAAGCATTTTTTTTTTTTTGCTTATGCAGGGTATTTCACGATGAATTACTAAATGTATCATCTCTTTTGTAAATAAAGGTAATCAAATTATGTTTTTATATGATAGGCCGAAAAGTCTGTTCAAAGAAATATAAAAATTTAACTTTCATTCTTGTGAAATTCGAAGATAACCGTTTTATAGTGATTATTTTTCTGAAAACGTTGATGGTTCATTCACCTTTTTATTTCCATTAACTTCATGATTTTTGACATATTTTAATTAACAGAAAAACAGCAATTAGTGTTTTGATATTATCTCATTTTGTTTTCTGACAGCGTTAATGTATTAAATAGTAATAGTTTTATTGAATAATAAAAATATTAGCAATCATGAAGTGTCAATGGAAATAAAAAGTTGGACAATTAAAATTTTCAGAGAAATAAACTCTATATAAATATACCAACTGTCTTCAGATTTTTTATGAATAATAAAATAAAAAGGTCAAATTTTTACTAAATAATTTGTATTTAATTGAAAAATCAATATAATTATAGTCTCCATAAATCATATACCTATATGAAAAAAAAATTTGTTATCATTATCATTGCAGGAGGTAATGTAATAATTAAAAAATCCCCATAGGACACGACCCAGTACGCACGCATATTGGTAATTATATGTTTACGAACTGTTGGAGTGTTTATCCATCGTCGTGATTGCTTTGTGATATTTGTGTTTGCGTTCAGCGAATTGCACTGTAAAACACATACACGTGATGAGCAAAAATAACAAAATCGCCGAAACCGTTGCCAAAAACGAATCGATGTCGGACATTAGATACACGAAGTTGTTTTTCAAATCGACATGAGTGGAATTCTCCAGTGACCGGTTATTTACACCTGTAAAAATAAATAAATAATCAAATTCTCGCACGCAAAGGTCTAATTTCGAATGAATCTTATTGTCTCCACTGACCGATTCGATTTATTTGAGCGAAGAATCCTCCGAAACAATCGCCACTTGACAGCACGGCCACGCTCGAAAAGAATTCGACCAGTAAGTTTGGCCCGGTCGATATAACTGGATTTATTGAATCCGGAGTGCCTTCTAAATGTGCTAAGAGGTTAGAAGCCGTGGAATCGCCATCCCGAAGTTTAATCCATTGGTTGGTGCACGATAAAAACAGCCGTATGAAATCGAATTGGATGGTAGTTTTATCTTCAGTCTAAAAATTTACAATATAGAAACATAGAGTTAATAGTGGAAAATTGCGCAAGTTTAAAATGTTAAAGAAAACATTTTTTTGCACGCATTCAAAATATTTTTAAAAATTTGGAAAACGGTTTCTGACAATTTTCACTTCTCCAGTCAGATACTATTTCTTCAATAAGACGATTCTGAATAATAAAGGAAGTTAATAATTTAAATGTAATATTTAATAAATAAAGACAAAGAAAAAAGATTAATGAGAAAAAAGTATTAGAAAAATGTATAAAATTTGTAATAATAATAAACTTTATAATTTTTCAGTAAAATTGTGTTGAATAAACTGAATCTCCGTTCAGAATCGTTTTGTTGAAGACACATTATACATAATGTTTTTTTTTCAACACGAAAAATACCTCTGCCCAATAATATGGTTCCAGTAGAAATTTTGTTTGCATATTGTAATAGTGTTATATAGACTAAACATTTTTCAAAAAAATTTAGTCACTTTTAGATAGAATATAGAATTTTGAAAATATTGGAATTATATCGCTTTTTTGGGTCTTTTCTACTATAATTTTAGATTTTTAAGAAATACCTATACCCATAAATGTATTGCTGATACGTTGTAAATAAAATGTTGAAAATTATATTATTTTGGGAGAGGGTTTGTCTAAAATATGTTGCGCTGGGGCGTAAAAAGTCCAAATTCAACCCTGGGTAAATGCTCAATGAATTTAAAAGTTGTCAGAAACGTGTATTTTTATTCAATAGCGATCCCCTTTCTGCAAATTGCCACCCTTATAACTATGTCCCTTAAATATTAAAATATAAATTATATATTGTCAACGGCAAACCACATTATAAACACCCACCCCATATAAAAACGCGGATAAGGCGTCTCTCAAATACATTCCTCGGTACGCTTGCATCGGGTTTATATAGGTACATCAATAACACATGATACTATAAAGATAGGGTTGTGATATTAGGATGAAATATGAATAGCATAAATCATTAAAGACCACTGACGGTCTGAACCACACAAATTCTATAATACATATAAATAAGTATCTCTCGTGTGTTGGACGTCCTTACTCCTTATCCAAGTAGCCGACAGTTAATATACAGTAAGTTAACGAAAATAAAATCGGTTAGATTATGTTCTTTACTTTACAATAGTTTTAACCGCCGTAATCAATGTCTACGACTGGTACGAAATCGGTAGGGCTAGTGACAAGAATTAATATAGGCGCGTGATTAAGATATTAACGCCTACAGACAAACGTACAGTGTTTAATTTAGGGGCGAATCCAGTAATATTTCACGAGGAGAGAAGAACATTAAAATACTCATTATACCAAGGCCTAACGTAGCGATATCTAATTTTCGATATACAAATAATTGCCTTTTTTCTACTTCTTCCCTGTTACACATAATATTATTACATTATTAGTGTGTTAATTACTGTTTGAAAACCTTTATATTTTAAATACAGTACAAATTAGTGTTAAAGATGAAATTATATTATTGTGTACAATTTCGATCTATTATTTATACCGTGTAACATATAACGGTTTAATTACAATTTTTATTTCGAGTTCGAAAAGAGTGCGTAGTATCATTTCGCGTGCTAAAACGTTCAAAATCAGTATCAAGTCAATAATGACAATTATGAAAAAATTCTAAAATACTGTCATAATCATAAAACATCTGATGTGCAGTTTACCAAAATGACATGCGTTCTACTAATGAAACGTGTTCAAACGTAATAACAGTAAAATTACTGTAATATGCGGTCTATGATAAAAACTGTATAAAATGCATCGGTTTAAAACAAAAAGAAATGATAAGATTAAATTGTCTTCATTGATACAAAAGAAAAAAAGAAAAACGCGCATTAATACAAATAAAAATTGCGATTATTATAGTTATCGAGCACTTTCAAAACCACTAAACAAATTCTTTGGTTAACCCCAGCTAAATAATAAGCCCCTCTCATAAAAATAATTTTAATTGCCATGTTTAGAGTATCAAAAAGTTAAAAACAAACAACAAATATAGGCTAATATTGATATTTACATTACAAATTTATTTTAAAATAAAATGTATTTATTGTAAAAGATTTTAATCAACCGGTCACTTTTAATGTGATAGTTGGGCTTGTCTTTTTTTTTTTTTTTTTTTTAATCACAAAGTTTGATGAAACGAGGAGAGATTCCTATACACTCTACAGGACGCGATTATTATTACGCAAGTTTCACAAATCATTTTCTGTCCTACCAATACAATGATGATTTTTAAAATTTTCTTGCGCCCCCCTTATAAAGCTTTCACGGCCCCCTGGAGGGTCTGCGCCCCATACTTTGAGAACCTTTGGTTCAACGAATAATTGAAAAAATACCTTTATCAACCAAAACGATCTTCCGGGGCATCCTTTCGTCGTGGCAGATAACGTCCGCGTCGCTTTAGACATGTGGATAATACACCCACAACGGCATTCGGTTCCCAGTTCGTCGGTAGCGTGTGCGGGCAAAAAACCGGTACTCGAAGTGTTATTGTACTTTTGCATTTGTTGTTCAACTTTACCGCATTCGTTTCCGGACATTTGTTTCTCACCGCAAGGTTCGGTTTGTAATGACGGACCCTGTGGGCAATCACAAAAAAAAAAAAAACCATGTCAACATTTTTTAAATAACATTCTACACGGTAAATAAAATTGAAAGACCATTACACAGATGTTTTCTAGGGCCCCTAAATTAATACTGAAAATAAAATCGCCAAATTTTTGTTTTCGTTGATATAGACGATATATTTACTTACATTTATGAGTTTGTATTTATAAATAGCTGAGAATGAACAGAATAAAAGAAGAATGAAAAACGTTAAGATAACATTATTAATATGGTCAGTTATTTAATAAATCGAAATAATGAAAGGATAAATACAGTAGAATGCCTATTATCCGGACTATAATTGATGTTTTGGATGGTCCGGATAATTTAAATGCAAAACTTTAAAATATCATTATTTTTACATTGAAATTTATTATGTATATAATTTGAAAAAAGTACCAAACGCACTAAGGTTTGAAAAATTATTATATTTTAGTCTGTTTCTTATTTTCTCTAGCTACCTATATGGGGTGTTATTATTTATTGAACATTTATTAAGTGTAAAGCCGTAAAGGAATATATAAAAATCAATTTTTGTTTTTCTGAAGTGTTTTATGTTACAAAATAATTTTTCGTTCAACATAACATATTTTAAGACGTGTAAATAAATACAGTTTTATACTTTACGGATATGTTCCACGAAAATATTATATAATGCTAAGCGTTCCTCGATTCGAAAAAGGATAAGGAGCACTAATCATATAACATCATGTAATATTAAATATAAATTAATGGGTGCTATGAGAAAATAACTTGTTTTCTTGATTTACATAAATATCAGGGATTTTTTTTCCGTATATCCCCTAAATAATCGTTTTCAGATTTTTATTTTTGCTAGTTAATTATTGGAAATAGACAGCTAGGAATTTCAAAGATTGTGTAGTGTAATTTTTATTACATTGAATTTCGATTGCGTTTTAATTGTTTCCATGATTTAACTGACTTCAATTATTAGTACAACACATATTTTTTACGGCAAAAATCGCATTCAAAACAGTAAATCAACTGTAAAACGTTATTGTGTACGAAAAGACAAAATTAATCGAAGTAATCCGTTCCAGCAGTCAAGGAGTAAATGGGGCGAGCAGTCGAACTGTTGTGGTAACCTTAAAGTGATATACACGATTTATTTATTTTCCCAGCTAGACAGCTATTGCATTTATACGTTTAATAGCCAACTTTGTTGGCATGTGTATATATATACATATACATTTAGTTTGAATTGTGAATTGTGAACATTGAAAAATAGACAAACTGTGTAGTATTAAACTTTTGAACAACCTCTTTAAGTTCTACAATGATTTCTTCACGCCTCACAATAAGAGATAACCAGATATTAATTGACTTTGCTAAATTGTAAAATATTATCGATTTCGACGGAATACGATGAAAAAGTTTGGTCAGCAAATATTTTATCAAAAGAACATAATATTTTTAAATTACCTCGGTCGGTCAAAAAACAAAAATTTAATAAATTTTATCTCCTAAAAATTTGAAATTTTTATTTTCAGTAGTATTGAATTGTCAGTTTAGCAATAATTGTGTGACTGTATCAATATTTCAAGGAACTATATATTATTTTCTATACGTGTACGATGCAAACATATTATATTATATTTTGTAAATCACGACTAGTTAACATTTTTGATTCTTTAGGATTTTTTTGAATCATACTATTTTTAATTTTTTATGAGCTTTCTAAATCATATTTACATTTTCTTTTCGTTTGATTTAATGTTCTTCATTATGATTTCCAAGTATTATGATTTCTAAGTATTTTTTACATAAAGAATACTTTCTTTATGTAAAGAAAGAGCGTATACTCATTTCTTTTACTGTTTCTATCGCTTTAAAATTGACATAAATTTTTCCGTTACAAATAATTGTATTAATTCATTTTCACTTAGAAGCACTATTGACATGTTAAGTAAAATTTTAATTCATTATATAAAATTACATTATTTTTCCTCTCCCCAGAAATTTTCTTAAAATTCATAATCATATTTTTTATTTTTGACTGTATAATTCATACTATATATTGCAGTATACTTAGTATACTTATTGAACTGGTTAGACCTCAGCTTAAATGATACATCAAATCAGTTTATTCCTAAATTATTGTATTTTGTGTAGTGTAGTTTTTTTAAGAGTATTTCAAGTATCTTTGTATTTTATAACTTTGTAGACGTATACCTGCAAGCACATGTTTACATGATTTATTTATTATTTAATAAGATATAATGCAGTAATTGACAATGGGTAATGACAAGTGGAGGGAGTTTGCATATTCATATTAGATAATTTGTTGTTCGTATTTGTGTGCCGAATTTCGATACTCGGAGTCAATGTATGATAAAAATCGTTATGACTAGCCAACAAAAGCTATGTCGTAAAACTAAAAGCACTTACAAAAATATTTCTGCCCAAAAGAATGGGATTTTTAAGAGATTTTTCCCTCCGTGAAACTGTTAGTCTTTTGACTTTAAATTTAATGGTTCTCATAAAACCATAAAATCAATTGAGGGGTGCAGTAAGTAATAACAAAACATCTCCATTTTTCGTAACTTTTCAGGACGAGCATAATCAAATTATTTTTTCTGAGAAAAACTGATTTTTTTTTTTTTTAACAGAGTTGCCTTGCTATTGTGCCGAATTTCTAAACTGCCTTACTGTTTTCTTATAAACTTGACATACTTTAATTTTTAGTAGTAATAAATAATAAACTAATGAAATTGAAGTTCAACGTTGAAAAAACTTTTTTCTAGTTTACATACATTATGGTACTGTTTTCTAAATATTTTTATGGTCTAAAAGCGCTGTAGAAACTTCAATATTATTTTAATTGCAATGCTCGAAATAAGATCTAACCACGATGAAATTTTATGTATAATTTAATTACGAAAAATTATTGTCTATTTGTATAATGACATCTGATGACTGTTTCTGTAATATTAGGTCAAACAGTTATGGATTTGTTATTTTTAACATTACAGTACAGCCATTGATTTCATAATATATTTTTGGTATAAAATCAATGTTAGGTACGATTATATGTAATGTATGATAAACAAATACAATTATTTTATATCGTTTTCAGTTTTTCATCTCGAGTTACATTGGCCCGTTATAATTTATGACCTCCATCAATATCATATTTTACATTTATATCGCGTTGGGTCACGATATCTAATATCATTTTAACCTTTTTTTACTGAATTAGTTGTTACAAATTTAACCAAAATATATAGTGACGACCCGACAACCGCATTGTTTAGGAAGTGATAATTATTAGATCAGTGTTCAATAATAATGTGATTTTTAATTGTTGGTCCTCCTAATCGTACTTCAATAGGATTAATACTAGCTTGTGTAACTTTTTAAAGAAATACAAACTGGAAAGAAACAAAGTTTTTTTTTCTAAGGAATGTTACAACATTGTCTAAATAAACTAAATGTTGGAAATTACAGTAAGGTACTGGAAAATGTGGGAATAAAGCATTTGGGTTGACAATTTCTACGATTGACACACTTCACTCTGGATAGTGTAGTTATATAACATTTTAAAATTGAAAACAATGACAATATCTTCCGGGAAACATTTCTAAGTGAAGATCGGTTGATAATTGTTTAAAACTATGAATCAATAAATATTCGAGTAGTAAACGTAACATTTTGAAGTCTTTAACATGATAGTTGTATATTTAATGCAATGAAAAACACAAATAAATTAAAGTTTTATATTTTATCCAAAATTAATCAATTTTATATAAAATATTGCGTTATAAATTATAAATAAATAATGAAACAGAAAAAAATAATTAACCTTCCATTCAGAGAATATCCTCTATTACGTCATTTGATACAAAAATTTGTTTCACCGTAAAATTAATATCAAATTTATAATATATTTATGATTTTTAATAAACCCACAATTTACAGCTCAAATGTATAACTATAAATGATAACTATAAAATCTATAATTAAAATTTAATATGATTTTTATAAAACTTACATGAAATATGCAAGGAGGATGATTGTCAAGGTATTAAAAAAATAATCCATTAGGCACTTGAACCGAAATCAAATAAAAAATTATTCTAAATGTAAACCTAACCTAACCAGAATAGCAATATATAATGGTGGTTCATTTTTGCGGGGTACTTCTCCACTTTGATGCTCTTAACTTTAAATCTTTATATTTTAGACTATTAATTGAAAAAGAATATTTTAAACAGTAAAATTTAAAAAAAAAATGTTTTCTTTTTAAAAATATTATGTTATTAGTAGTCATTACCGTTTAAGGAAACTAAAATACTTAAATAGAAATCGAATTATTTTCCCTACTACAATGTAAAAAAGCTCATGTTTATGCATTAACAATGCAGCAAAGATACTTAGTAAATCACCTAAGTATATTGCAAATATTCTTTGGTATATTTATTTATTATTATTCATACGCACTCTAACAGATTATGCGCAAGTTGAATATTTATGTTTTTACTGTATTATTATTACTATTATTTATGTTTTTACTGTTTTTAAACTGTCGGTATATTTTCGGTGTACCGAATTGTCGTAGGGAATAAAAGCAGTATATTATATTATTAATTCAGCATTTTAAATATAGGTAATTTATGACATAAAGCCGAGCGGAAACGCTGTAAAAATACCTGACAAAATTTTGCTCCGTATTTTGGTGGGGGTGAATCGCAAGTCCTGTATCTGTTCCTTGTCCCTCCGTAACACGTAGTCGAACACGGTGACCATTCGCTCCATTTACTCCACTGTCCGGAATCGTCTTCTACACAAATCGATTACACATTTCATTGTTAATAATTAAATAAAATTAACATTAATAAAAGCACATTTTTATGATGCACATATATATATATATTATATTCTTCACCTAATCGTTATTTTAACGTCATCTTACCAGTGACGGGTAACGTCGGCACACAATTGGTCTTGATGTTTGTATAAGCTCTGTTTATAGCTTGGTTCACGTAGACGAAACAATATTCAATATATTTTTCCGAAAACAGATCACAATCGAAGTACACGTTATGACGCCCTTTGATTATTCGCTGTTCGTACACGTAATGCAACTTGGTCGGCGGAATGAGCGTGGACACGTCTTCTCGCTGTCGGCCGAACAGTCTGATCTGGACGTGCGAAAATAATTTCATGTCATTATTCTGATATAATATACACATTTGCGTAAACAAAAAAAAAGCAGGACATACTCCACACCACGGATATTCTTCGCTCCTCGGGTCAGATACTCTTAGTGTGTGTGTAGAATAATAATAATCGTCATTTCAATACGCCCACCAAGAGTATCTGACCCGAAGAGTGAAGAATATCCGTGGTGCGAAATATGTCGGCTTTCTTATCTATACTTTACTTTTTTTTCTAATAAATAAAGAAAAGGACAAAAAAGTGTTAGAAATATGTCCAAAATTTTTTTTCACATTTTTAAAATTTTCTAACGCCATAAAGTTTGGATCAAAAAATGATGGTTTCCGGGTCTTTTTTGTCAAATTTTGGGTAATTTTTTCAAAAAAAAAAAAATTTGAAGGATTGAGAAATTACCACATCCAGAGCAAATCCGGTTTCAAAAAGTTGCTGATCGAGACTTTTGGACAAGTATTTCTATACGAAAAAGTATTCTCAGGAAAAAATAAATAAATAAATAAACATCACTGTAAAAACACTAGCTTCTTCACTTCGTTTAGAATCTATAAAGTTGTACAAACGGCGAACGGGTTCGTATCGAGAACGCACTACATTTGAATTTTTACGATTTAGCAACGCAATAAATTCGATCACAAAGTGTGCGAATCTTAAAGCATATTTTGAAAATCGAGAAAAACTTAAAAGCGCTGACTTTCCGGTTTCGATATTGGCCTCTCATTACAGCGACTCCGCGGCGGAATACATCGGAAATACCGCGGGTCGAGAAAGTTTTGAATTCCTCTACAGCCCCACTCGAAGTTCCAGCGTAGCAGCACGTACAAAACACAATACAATATGTTATTGGAGAAAATAATTATTATGCCCGAGCACTACGGCACAGAAACACGTGGAATTTATTGGCACCGAGTTTTCGAAAACGCGCGGGCGGGATAACTCGGTGCTGACTGCGCGTTCGAAATATAATTTATATCGTACATATTATGAATTCTTTAATTACCGCGCGTGTATATATACATACATACGTCCTCCGAATACGGTTAGAATTTATTACCTTGTCCGAAGTCGGCAAGATACACGATGGGTACTGAAACCTCACGGGCACGCCCCCGCCGTGGTTGTCGCAGGGGAAAATCGATTTCCCGTGTACGTCCAAGGTGAATTTATTGCTCGGCACTACCTGTACATAGTAATAATAATAATATTAATTGTTAAATAATTGTATACAGAATATCGTTTTTAATAGAAAAAGAAAATAAAAACAAAGACAAACGCAGCAAAACGTTCGGTACCTCCAACTGTCCGTCCATGACGTGAGTGAAGGGCGTTTGACGTTCGGGCGGCCTCAACAGCGCCGTGTAAAAACCGGCTATGCCGAAAATGTCGCATTTCAAAAATATCTTTCGGAATCTCGGGTAACCGCGAATCTGCTCGGAATGAACGATCTGACGAAAAAAATAAATATTGTATGGGTCAATCGGGTTCGCGCAACACATTATAAATATATAAATATACACTTCGAGCGATGAATAATTTCAGGGTAGAATTCGATTCGATTTTCAGAGTTCAGTATAATAGAACGTAACGAGTAGACACGGGTTCGAGGGACCCCGAGTGAACTCCACTTTTGACGATACTTACACGGATATTTTATTTATTATAACGAACCCCTTTTACTTGTTATATTACGCGTATAGAATGTTTAGTCAACATCGCGGGCCCTCTGCCCTCTCCTCGCGTTATTTTTGTCTGAACTTCTATGGATATAAATGAATAAAATATGGTAAATGTTCAGATTATATCGAATCGATTGACACATGTGCTGAAAGCATTTAAATTACTAACAAGTAGATACTCGATTATTTTATAAAAGTACCTAAGATTTGGTGAATTTTGATTTTGAAATTGTATAACTAACACACGTTTAAATAAATGACTTTAACGAAGGCATATTGACCCAAATTTGAGTATTTCAACGAATTAACTAGGAAATTGTTCGGGGAGTTTTTCAAGTGCTGTTCGAGTTGGAGGATCAAGTCCCCTACGTCATTATCCACTGTTAAACTCTCTCTCTATGTATATTATATATATATACGTAATGTACAATTATGCCTATTATATCTTTGTGTTTATACCAGAAGAACTAAAATGCGACATTTGGGACCTCTAGTTAATGAAACATGTCTTAAATTTATTATGAAAATTATAAATGATCTTTTTAACTAAGACCCCACGTTTTATCAAGTAGTATATACGTAAAATATAAAAAAACTTGTAATCTTAGGTCAACGTTTTAAATCCCATCCCCTTTATCTGGCTATAATATACACCCACAGATCTATATTGGTGGACAGGCTCACTGGATCAAGGCATATTTTACTGTTGAGTTGTATATCAAGTTCGTGGCTTAATCAACTTAACCTTTTATCCCTAATTATCGTATTTATGTTTGGCATTCTTCAAGAATACTATATATTTCATCATTCGTCCTGATTTCATACGTCTGGAACTCATACTTCTTTTTTAGCTCATTGATCATCCTTAAAAATGTTACCTTTTTATTAACAACTGATTTTCTTTCATCTTATAACGTCGTTAGTCGAGACCACTTTTATAATGTGCTCAGATGCATGAAAGCCTATGTTATTATAACCTCTAGGTCACGCAATTACTTTGTACACTCTTATTTTGATTTTTTCTTTTACAGTAGTTTTGGTCTGAAACATTTGAATATAGCATAAATATAGCATAAAGACATTTGTTTCCTACAATGGCACGTTTCTTAATTTTTTCACGATGGTTAATGAACAATGAAGGTTATGTGCCTTGCTGACAATTAAAACTATGTTTATTTTTGAATTTATATTTTTCATCCTGTATACTCCATTTTCGATGGCAGTACTTTCCAACGGAGATCTAATAGCACACGAGGACAGTACAAAAGTGATCTCGAAAACGTAATATATGTATAAAGTGAGCGTGATAAATATAACGAAAAGGAAAACGTTGTCGAGCTATATTAATTTAATCGAATACCGCATGAAGTTTTAACGTTTGAAGTGGTATATTTGGGAGGGTGGGCTTCCCCGTCTCGTGTGCGAAAAAGTTCATTTTGGGCCCTTTTGTTTTCGACAACAACAACTCAGCCTGTTCGCCCTTATACTCACACACATTCACATATGTGTATAAATATATATATATGTACAGCGAGGTACGAATTATTTAAGCCGATCAATATACCAAATGTTCCGCGGAACTCGCGCGGGACGACTCTCTGGAGACGTTCTTGCACGCGTTCGCGGATAGTCCGCAGTATACGAGGTCGAGCCACAGCATGGGCACGGCGGACCCGACGGCCGGCTCGCACTGGGGGCCTTCGAATTTCATTACGATCACGACTTGTTGCCGCGGATCCGGGTACGTGGTGATCCGTTTCTGTTCGAAAGACAGATTCGCCGCCGGCCACCGGACGTCCAACTCGACCGTTTGTCCGCCCTCCTGTACATGATAATGTATAGAATTGTAATTAATAATTTTATGACATTATATATTTATATATATATATATATATATACGAGTATATATTAATAAGTCTTGATTTAAATTTAATGAGCAAAAAATGAAAAAAAATCAAGTTTGTTGGATCCCTCCCCCACCACCTTGTAATTTGTCTTTCAACATTGAACCTCATTTTCGAAAAATTATAACCACGCATTTCCACACGAAAGGGTGTTTAACAGAAAAAATAAAAATATTCAAATTTTTTTTCACATATTCAAAATTTTCTTAAGCCAAAATATTTTCATATTATTATCTATCTATGTTTAAATTTTCATTAAGTTTTTTGGCATATTTTAGGTAGTTTTTCCCAAAGGAAAATTGAGAAATTCGAAAAATGACTTCTTTAAAGTACCATCTAGAGGCAAATTTAGTTTCAAAAAGTTGCTGGTCGAGACATTAGAAAAAGTAGTTCCTTATGAAAAAGTGTTTATAGAAAAAAAATAAACATCATTGTAAAAACTTTAGAAATGCTTTAAAAGCTATCAACAATGAAACTATAGAAAAATTAAAACGTTATGTATTTAATAGTTTCAATAGAATGAAACAGTTCACCCAAGGATTGGAATGTGTTTTCTGTTTAACAAAGTATATATAGTCATTATAATATAAACGTACATGTCCCCAGCCACAATCTTGTATTGTGACAATTAATAATTATTAATTAGTAATTAGATTTCCTCGTTTATTTTTTTTATTGAAATGATTCTATCCGCGCGCGCGTGTTAATCATTATCACATTATCCGTGATATTTAATTTGTTATTGTAATTTTCACAATGTACTGTCAAATACAATATTATTTTAAATACAATACTCGAACGAAATTGTTAATTATTATACACTCCTACGTGTACGCTAAGTTGACATATAATTATTATAATTTATTGTGGCAGTAAAAGTATTATTATTAATTATTTGAAACAGGTTTTGTTTGTACATTGTGTGATAATTCGTTTATACAAACGAATTATATATGTAAATATTTAGCATAGTCGTCACTTCGTTATATTTTAATTAATGTCAGCGCAGGTCCACGGCGTGGCTGACGAAAAAGGGCTGCTAGTAAAAACATATTTAGCCATTTGTATTTTGACGCAAACGGAGAGGGGGGTCATACCCGGTCAGATTAATATTTTTGTCACAATGCCAGTTCCAACGTCCGACGTATCGAAATCGAAATTTAGATACTTGCAATAGTGCAAACAGTTATCGGAGGAGGTAAGGAGTCAACTCACCGAATCATTAATAACAGTACTTTACAATACTACGTTTTTAAACGATTCGTTTACGTCCGTTGGACGCGCCGATAGGTGTTATTTTTTCCAAACCGCTCCACTGGTATAATAATATGATTAATAATAATAATGTGGTCAGGCCAGGATTAACGTATAGGCAAATTAGGCACGTGCCTAGGGCTAGTAGTCAAAGGGGGCTTTTTTTTCCATATAATATTCCAGAATAATTTACAAAATTTAAATATATTAAAAATGTTTAAGTATTATAGATTTTATTATAAAATTTAAAACCCAAAAATTTTCTGTAGATTTTCCTTTTGAGAATCAAGAAAAATGCAATTCACAAACCAGTTATCTAACACTAGATTTTTTTTTTAAAAAAGCGTAACATTTTTATGAGGTCGCCTCACTATGGGATTTTGAAAAATATGTGCCTAGAGTTACGCATTATGTTAATTCGGCCCTGAATGTGGTACTGTTATTGTTGTGTTAGAAATATATTACGTACTTGAATCGTGTCAATTTCCTCGGTCGTATCATTGGAAATCAACTGAAGTACGTAGCTACCGCCCTTGGTAATAACGCCACAGTGTATGGTAACGTTTTGCCAATTATCTTCCACCGGTATTGTGCCCATCAGTGTGTAATTGTCGTTTTTGGCTTCGTACAGCTGCACGGCCACGCCCGGTTCCAACAATTCTATGTAGAGATCACTCATCAGCGCCGTGTAATTGGAAGTCACGTTCAACCATTCTTGAGCAACGGTGCATACTGTGTAAATGAAAAAAAAAAAAAAGCAATGAATTCATTGGCGGAATATTGGAATAAAAACGTTGGGGTGGCTAAAATATTAATTTGTTGTTTGATTTAGCCCCTCGCCCCTAAATGTTATTATATAATTTATAAATACTTATACGATTTATAAAAAAAATCTAGGTGGCTTTGAGTTTTAACCCCCCTTCTCTCCCCAAGACCTCCTATGATTAAATTCCCATTTTGTCTTCGACAAATATTATTCACTTATCGATTCTGAGGGGAATGAAAAAAGCTAATCACTTTACAATGACGTTTCTTTTTTTCTTTTTATAAAAACATATTTTCTATTCGAAAAAGAGCTGGAATCAGTATGTTTAGCATATTATAATTCTGGTAGAGAATTCAAATGGCATGGCAGTTGATGGTACTTTAGAAAGATAATTTTTCAAAATGAACAGAAGTTTTTCCAAAGAAAAGAAAGAATACCTCAAATTCGAATGAAAACGATATAATTACCGTGTTTCATTGAAGAAATTATTTATAGTTTCTTTAAAATTCAATACACCCTCTAAAAGTATTCTACTAGGAGAGCAAAGAATGCCCATGAATCATGATGCAAAGTACGTTTGAATCTTCTATTATAAAAGCTTTAAATTTCAAAACCCGATGAAATCAATAATTTCGGTACGCCGTAACTCTGCATGCATCGCGGCTATTTTATGAATTATCACCTTAACTCTGTTACGTCTTACGTTTAACACTGTAATTTCGCACATATTTTTTTAATTTTTTTTTTTACATAACATGATATTAAGTATATGCAATTATTGCTTATTATCGTCAAACCGAAATGTCCCCTCGTTGAACAGCAAGCCAAGGCATATTTTTGATTTGCGAAGTTAAGGATTTATAAAATATTTTTATTCATGTGACGCTATATGGTGCGTCCGATTATTTTCAATAACAATGAAATAAACATTATTCAGTTGTTAGTTATTCAATTAAATAATATATAATAATTGTTCTCTTTATAATTAACTGAAGCCCTGCTCTGAATTGTTTTGTCAAACAAATGATTTATTGTTTCTTCAAAATCCAATACATTCACCACAATTATCTTACCCGAATAACGAAAATTACCCATGATGTGAAGTTTAATTAGTTTTTAATTTTAAATGTCTACAATTTTATGTAATATAATTAATTAATCTACCATTGATTTAAAATTATTTTATGTCATAAACTTTCTCAAAAAGCTGTGATTTGACATAGCTTCATGGACAGCTAATAAACCATTGAACCATATTGACAATGAAAAAATATTAATTTTATGTTATGTATAGATAACTGCAGTTATTTTTATTAATTATATCAAAATTTAAATACAAGAAACATTGAAAAATCAATACTAGATATAATATAATATTATGTAAAAAGTATATGTAGTTTGTTCTTAAAACGTGTTCATTTATTTTGATTTGTAAAGTAATTTTCAAAATTATTGTCAAGACACGTTCTAGTTCAGTGGAAAATGCCAAAACACTACATTCAAGTCGATCGAAAATGTCATAACAGACGACTGACGAGTATCAAATTAAACAAATAGGACGTGATAGATATAATACGCGAAATCATTTTGTTCGAGTGATGTCATTTTCTGAATATACTCTCTTCAAGTCGTTGTATTTTAAATTTATTATGGGGGGCCACGAGAGGAGTGAAATAAATTTACTACAACGCGTACTAAATGATGTACAAAAACTCGTACTGAACTTTTTACATTCATTCACTAATGTTTTTCATTTTTTTTTTCAAAACTTAATATTTTACGATCACACGATTATATTATTCATTTTATAAAAAGGAAAAACTTTCTCGTCGTACACTTTTTTTTATAAGTGGAGATTCAGCAAACTATACAAAATTATACGTAATTGTGTGGTAAAATAAAAAAATACGACCTAAATCGACTTAAATGTACTCGAGCACATTTTTATTATTATTATTATTAT
Source organism: Stegophylla sp. TES_Ste_2020 (assembly GCA_025469315.1). Classification (NCBI taxonomy): domain Eukaryota; kingdom Metazoa; phylum Arthropoda; class Insecta; order Hemiptera; family Aphididae; genus Stegophylla; species Stegophylla sp. TES_Ste_2020. The sequence goes on from JAIPRM010001564.1 coordinate 26,696, forward strand.
TATTTTTTTTTGTTATCTGTTAAAATAATTTCTTTAACGCTATTATTTGTTTAATGAGTCGTCGAGTGATAATAAATACAGTCGATTTCACTGTTATAACAATAAATAATTAACGGACAACAACAAATTATTATTGACTTTGTAATCTTTGCCTGTACGGAGATAAATATAAATTGTTTTTATCCAAAACCCTAATGTGTACAACTTACTGTCTTGACCATAATCTCACTTAAAATTGTTTTTATTTTTTTTATTGCAACAAACAACGCTCTGTATAAACGACATCCGGCTATAAAAACTTGGGGACTTTCGTCTCGCGAATACTTTCTTTCTTTGTCACGCCATAGAACTTTGACCCTTGCGCGTCTGATAATGTTTCGTTTAAGGAATAATCGATTGCAATTTTTCTCGTTAAACGTTCCCCCGATGTTATCGTTTCAAATAAGACTTACACATTAAACATATATATATTGTGCAAATTATGTGTGTTCATTAAGCGCGTATGGATTTGTTTTAAGTGCGACTAAACATCTATTGCCGCCGGTTAGAAACCTTAAAAAAGTACTTGTTATATAATAAATTGTGACATCGACTTTAAATTAATATCTTAATGAGAAAATCCACTGAGTTTATATTCACGGGACAATGGAGTGATATTGAATGACACACTTAAGTTACAAAATAGGGAAAGGTTGAAGACATCCGAACAATTATCGATCTTTAAATAGAACTTGGAGAATATTAAATTACATCTTAGCTTTACAGTTTACACACGATACGACTTTACACGAATTATAGTCATTTGAGTTCGAACTTCAAATCTTACAAATGTTAATTTCTAAATTAAATTATTCTATCTTGTACATTGAAAAAATCAAAACTTATTTTATGTTTTTCTTCGTAGTTTTTGGTACCTAGTTATTTGTAAATATTTTTAAACGTTATGATTTATGAAACTTTCTATAATAATAATAATAATAAAAACATACAATATCAATTAGAATCTATAATTGATTTTATATAAAACTATTTTAAACTCATTTTCAAAAGTATCAAATTTTATTAGGTTTAATTTTTGCGTTTTGAATTAAATTACTTTTAAATTCTTAGTGGAGAAAGAAGCTAGTAGATTTACAATATATATTTATTTATTTGTTTAATACTTTTTATATATTAAAAGCTATCCTGAAAATTCTTCCGGCAACTTTAGAGATCAGAAGTTAGCTTCTATATGATACTTAAAAGAGGTCGTTTTTCGAAATTATCATTAGTTTTTTAAAATCAAGGAAAAATTACCCAAAAATTTAAGTTGAAACGGTGAAATATGTAGTAAATTAGATTTTCATTATTTATCGTATGGCGATTCATTTCGTTCAGAATCTAAAAATGTACACTACACTGGTGTTCAAGCCAATACTAATGCATTACAATGTCTCACCCTATTCCATTAGAAACACGATGTGTAATATACGCAAAATTATTTATTTAAAAAAACACAGAAGGTATGTTAACTTCAAAATGCACTATCTCAAAGACTATTGGTTCCGCCAATTTATTTTTCATCGCAGTTCTCGGTATTAAAAACTAAAGGAGTTTCAAATAAATAAATAAAACGAAAAGGTATAAGGTAGCTATAAACTAGATTTATACAAAAATGCAGTAGGTAGGTAAATTAGCAAATATGAATTACGCAAAATATTTACAAATTACGTGGAATTAAAAATATATATTTATGACGAAAAAATAGACATGGAAGACTATGAAATGAAAGTAAATTCTTTGAATCGGATTTTAGATTCTGAATGAAGTGAAGAAGCTAGCTTGTGTTTTTACAATGATATTTATTTATTTTTTATTTTTATTTTTATTTTTTTTTTTCTGTGTACAACTTTTCGTATAGAAATATACTTGTCCAAAAGTTTCGATCAATAACTTTTTGAAACCCGATTCGCCTCTAGATTGTACTTTAAAGAGGTCATTTTTTGAATTTCTCAATTCTTCAATGGTTTTTTTGGAAAAAACTACCCAAAAATTTGACAAAAATGACTCGAAAACCATTATTTTTTGGTCAGAATTTTATGAAAATTTAAACATAGATAGATAAAATGATTAATGAAAATTTAAACATAGATAGATAAAATGATTTATGCTCTAAAAGATAAATATTGTATTCCGAAACCTATTGTTCTGATATTTTGTAAGTTGTGCAATGTTTGTAATTTAAAAAAATCTCAACAGCACAAAAACATTGTTGTAAAACCTATATTATCCAAAGATTTTAATGTTCGTGGGCAAGTTGACTTGATTGATTTTCAATCGACACCAAGTGGTAGTTTTAAATGGCTCTTGAACTACCAAGATCATGCTACAAAATATTGTCATTTACAATTAAAAAGAGCTTCAGAAGTAGCATTGGAGCTTCTTTAGATATTATTGCAATTTGGAGCTCCTTATATTTTACAGAGCGATAACGGTCGAGAGTTTACCGCAACTGTAATAAAGGAAATGACAAATTTGTGGCCCGAGTGTCTACACATTCGGGCCACAAATTTGGTGATAGACAAAAAAATAATGTTTACCAAATTGATACACGGTTTGGCATTATAAATACGTGGTTAAGCAGAAATGTTCTACAAGCAGAATTTCTTGACAAAGTAGTAAGTACAATAATAACATAAAGAGAAACAGCTAAGAGACATTCACAATTTGGAGGGCAAGGTTATCAAAAATGTTTTTGCAAAACATCATGCAAAACAAATAGATGCGCTTGTCGGAAAAATAATGTACTGTGTAGTTCAAAATGCCACGAAAAAACCACATGTAACAATAAGTAAATATTTTACATATTTGATATTGTAATGTAATATTTTACATTTGTTAATACCTACTATATAATAATTCAGTTTGCATGTTACATACAACTTTAAAATAAATTAAACTTAATTTGTAAAATAAGTAAAATTTTAAGGCATTTTTGTGTGCTTTTTAGGTCGTCAACATCCTGACTCTAATTATTACCATAAAATTATTGTAGTTCTTAAAAAGCCTTTCTGCTGTTAGTCTGTGTGCAATGAGCCTGAAAAACAGCAGGGTGTTTGGACAAATAATAAGTAGTTCGCAAACGGGCTACCCCATTGCAAAGAGCCTAGTCTTTTCGCAAAAAATCTAATTTTCCATAAAGCCTACGACATATACATAAGGAATTGATAACACCTAACGAGTAGCTCACGTGTTATATTTGTGTTTAAAATATATTTAACATGAAACATTAAAAATAAAAATATTTTAATAGGTACCAAGCCGGTAGGTGTACAAATAGTAATTTATCATGTACAGGGTGTGTATGTTTCGGTTAAAAATTAGTTTACATTTTTTTCAAAAATTACATACACGAATAATTCTAAATGTACACAAATTAATGTCAAACATAATAAAATACATATTTTCAATTTTAAAATAATTTTTTTAAAAATGAAAGGACTCATTTTTGAAATCAATATTTGTCGAATGCTTTTGCTTTAATAATTATTTTGGTTGTGTTTAAAATGTAAAAGAAGTATTCACCTAGATAATATTTCTAGATAGGTGTCTATATAAAGACTGCAATCTGTATAATTGTAAATGTAGTGAAAAAAAAGTAATAATGTATTGATATCAAAAAAGTATGGGGACTCGATTAATCAAAATTAATGGCAATAATACTGGTAATAATGATAATAATAGTAGTTATACCCGATTCTTTAGGGGTACACTGTATACGTGTATTATATATACATATTGATACTTTCGTGGTACGAAAAAAGTAATGTTGCGTGTCAAATGTTTTTTAGGTATTTTTTTTTCTTTTTTACAAAGCTACTAAGGTCAGTTTGACATGAACCTAGGGTAAATATTGATTGTACCTTTGTGTTGTTCCCTTATAATCTCAAGCGCAGGAGACTTGGATTCAGATGAATGGAAATCCCAGACATTTACCTATGTGCGTGTATGTAAGCAATATACGCGGCGTGTGTTTATTTATGAATACAGACTGTACTCTATATTATTATAATATCGTCTCGAGAGTGCGCCTGTTCACTTTGTGTTTACTTAATGCAACCGTTTTTTTGTTTGTCATTTCAAACTGAGATTAGTGCTAATGATGAAACCGTTTTTGTTAAACGCCATACACTTGCTAACGATGTGTCTACAATACAATTTTTATACAGATATAAATATTTTAATATTTATGTATTTATTTAAAATTTTATTATCTAGAATAAATTTTCATTATTTTCATGGAAAATTCAGTACAGATAGATTTTACATAAAGTCGTGTACGGTAAATAGAAGCGGGTTTACAAATAATGTAATCCTTCATTTCATACAATTGATGAGCTAAAAAGGAAATAATTTAGGTACACACACACTTACCAACAGTTAGGCAAGACGCCACGTAAAAAATGTTGAGAAATGCGTTTACTGCAGGATCGCTCATTTTTTGGAAAAATATTCTGACTATTTAACCGAACGTTTTAGTCGCGAATACATGGCACCAAATCTGAAATAAAAACGAAAGATTTTAAATTATAATAATAACAATAATAACAGGTTAGGCTGTGTTTCCTTCTGGTGGAAAAAATTGGCAAAAAATAAATAGGGCGTTTTTAAAATAGACCTGTCATACATAATAATTAATATTATACTTACCAAATTAGGTTTGGTGTGAAACCAAAACGTCGTCGCCGGTCATCACCGGTTCATATCAAATTATTATTATAAGTACAACAATAAAATCTCGTTTAAAACTCCAAAGAGAATCGTATTACGCATAACAACCATAATATTATGCTTATAATAAATACACTTTTATATACTCAATAAAATATATTGCGGAGTTTCGAATCGTTATTTAAATAATATCTAAATATTATTGCACTAAGACCCGCGTCGAAAGTCTTTTCGTTTTACACACACATAATGCGCAATCACATAATAATTGAACGACGTCGTGAATAATAATAATAATAATAATAAAATATAATATAATATATAAAGTATATATTATTATATAATCGAACGGGGGAAAAAATATTAATATTAATAATAATAATAATGAAAAAACACGACTTACACGAATACACTGTTTGAAAATATTATTATCATAAATTGCACTTGAGAGATAAACAATAATAAAAAACAACAACAACAAATAAATAAGAGCGGTCTAAAAACGGCCGCGTCGTCGTCAACAAAGTCCAAAAAACAAGCACACACACGTTGACCGGCCGCGCACGCGATCGCTACATCACGACTGAACAACGTGAATGGAAACACGGACAGCAAAGTGTGTTCCAACCCTCGTAGGAAAAAAAAAACAAAAAATTATATTAGCGTGGCTTTTCCTCGTGGGGTTTTCACCCTCGCGTGGTGTCCGCGACGGCCGAGGCGCCACCTGGCGGACTTTTACCGCGACGTTTTATCGACTGGACGCCGCCGTGCGGCATCATCCCCCGTCTCAATCGTTTTACTGCCTTCAGTCGCGGCGGACCGCGTTTCGCCCCGACAATAATTTGTTACACGAGGAGACGCGGCAGTGCGTTATCGCGTATTGTGCCCGCGAGCTCGCAGACGACCGTTTTTCGGTTTTATTGTTCGTTTTACGTACCTATCTGCATTCTACCATATTGTTATACAGGGTGTTTCAGTATACACGATATGACCGAACGCGATGACTTTTGTTCTGTTTATGATTTTTGAATTTTTTTTTTTGAAAATTATTACTTAAGCTACGACAATAAAGTATACAATTTTTTGGTTTTTGTTTTGTTTTTTTTTCTTTTTTTTAAGAACCAAATTTTCAATCGTACACTATACAGTTTTGGGAAAAAATTCAAAATGACTATTTTTTGAAACTGATTTTTTTCGTTTTCCACGATTTTTTCGAGTTTACGAATAATTCAATAATTTTGTCAAATACGCCATAATAACTAAACAAAAAATCGTAGAAAATGAAAGAATAGCCCCTTTATTAGAGATTTAAGAACCAGTATTTTTATAGAAATCAGATTCGCAAAAAGGCTCCATTTCGAATTTTTTCTGAAAATATAGAATACAATTTTGAATTTGAAACTTTAAGGTTCTAAAAAAAAAAATTATACGTAATCGCTATAGCGCGATTCTGTAGTTATGATTTTCAAAAAACAAAAATAATAATAATAGTAAAAATTATTAATAAAGCAAAAGTTATCGCATTTGTCAAATCGTACTGGGACACCCTGTATGTACCTATATAATAAACGTACATGGAATAATGCGATTATTTATCGACCGAAAGATTCGGACGACAATCGCGACGTCGTAATAATAATAATCTTATACGCGTCGCAACCGATTGTAAAAAAAAAAAAGAAAAAGACATTTACGTATTATATGCAAAAGGCAATTCGAATCGTATACGTATGCGTTACGAATTTACGACACTGCACAATATAATGGTATGGGAATTACCCCCAAAGGACCAGCAGTTCGTCTCGGTCGCCGCGGTGACTGTTTTGATTTCGGAAAACCGAGAGTTTAAAATGCCCATTTTTTTAATAGGGTGGCCGTTATTTTGAATAATGTTACATATTTTTTTTTTCACGTGATTTTTTTGATTCTACATAGAAAAAAAAGCCTTCAAACATTTCATATCAGTAACAAATTTATGTTTAAATAACATGTCGATTTCAATAATCCGTTGTTTTTCGGTTTCATAAAAATTCCAAAAATAATGTGTATAAATCAAGAAACTCAAACTTTAAGCACAGGATATTCGAAAAGAAAAACGTTGAAATCATATTTCGCGCATGCTCAATGATCGCAATTCATTACCTTTAGCTTGTAAAATATGCTTACTATTATTGAGCATTAAACGAAAATTGATTTTAAAATATTTTGAAACATCGTGAGTTTAAATTTTGAGGTCCCTGTTTTGTCTGCATTGAATTTTCGGAATTTTTTATGAACCTGAAAAATTATAGGTAAAAGATTGAATTATTTAAACTATTGTTTCCAATCTATTAATAATCCAATCTTAAATTAATTTAAGATTGGATTATTGAAACCACATTACTTAAATGTAAAATTTCCAATTGATTCCGGCATGGGTTAATATTGAGACATATCTAAGACTTTTTGAGGGCAGCTACTTTTTTCACTATGTTAAACCAAAAAAATCATATGATGAAATGAAAAATTCGTGACAAAGTTCAAAATAACGGCTACGATATTTTACCGAAAAAATCTAGGTAGATATAAATCGAGCAAAACAGTTCGTTTTTTATTCAATAAAATATTATATTTTTTTAGAATTGTCGGACGAGTTGTTCAAATCTCGCGTACGGTCGTAGTGATTTTTACAACGCGAATTCTGCACTGCCCGATGGATTTACCCCCTTATAATATATTATTATCATTTGTATTTTATTGCTCTCGAGATTGTACGTTAGTGATATGTCGTCGATATGTCATATTTTATGGTTTATACCCTATGTGGGGTTGACCTAGCTTCGATAGTATTTTTTTGTGAAAAACGCATAAACGTACTTTGAAATATTGTCGCGCACGTACGAAACCGTATAAAAAAAAAAAAAAATTAAAAAAACAGGACGTATACTTCGCATCATGGGTATATTTTTTGCTCCTCGGGTGAGACTTAGGGGGTTACCGTGGTACCAAAATAAAAAATAATTGAAAAATAAAAAATAAATATTTATTGACTGTTGTGTTACTATTGTTACCATATTCAATAAATTAATTATAATTGCTATAAAATTTTTCATGACAACAAAATAAAAATTTGACACAAAATAGAATTACGTGACAATAATTTTATGTTAACATATTTTAATGACTATTATGTTAACATTATCAAAACGATTACCATGTTACCATGGTTACAATGATTACCGCGGATAAATTAGTTGCTATCAAATTTTCTATAGCAACCAAATAAATAATCAAAGCGAAATAAAATTAAGAGTATCATCTCTTTGAAATAATGCGAATTTCGATAATTTTTTAGTATAAACTTTAAAGTACCATCTAGGGCTGAATTCTGATTCAAAAAGTTGCTAGTTGAAATTATTGAACAAGTATTTTTATACAAATAAGTGCTTACAGAAGGGGGAAAAACATCATTGTAAAATTGTAATGTTCTTCGCTCCGCTCAGAATTTAAAATTTGTATAAAATGTATTTCATTTTGACATCTCACATCTTCCGTCTAATGGTATTTTACGAATGGCGTATGTGGTGACTAATGGCGTATTTACGATTTCGTATTAGAGGGTGATGACCAGCGAAAATCAGTGCATCAGGGAAATTCTACCTCCCCCTTTATTTGTGATTTTACATTAACGGAAGTTCCTCCAAATAATTTCGCTAAATTAAATAAAAATTTGATTTGTAAAAAATCGTAATTAAAATTTTTAAAAATATTAATTTTATTAAAATTCAAACTTTAAATGTATAAAAAAAATAATTCATCAAGAAAACTTTAGGGGACTATCTCAACTATCCATAGATAACAATTTATGTGATGAATCATGCGATAGTAAGCAATTTAACCAAATTCAATATTTAATATCGTATTGTAAAAAAATTTCCAAAAAGGACGCTTTTCCGAAGTTATTTATCAATATTTTTGAAAATGTTATTAAGCCAGTATATGACCAGTGTGGGTTATAATTGATGAAAATTAAAAATTCTTAGGAAAGTGACATCATTGTTATTTTTGGAGTTTGAATTAAAGAACTAAAACCAATTTCATGAAAATCTAGTTTATCTATATTGTATTTATTATACCGACCTATTTACACATATATGTTCGATAGTTTTCCTTACGGAGGGAAAAGCTATTCAGAATTTCGAAAAACAACCTCTTTGAAATACCAAATAGACAAACCTGTAAATTCGCCACTGTCTGTGACTTTACTAAAAGAGCCTAAACTAAATGTTTCGTTCACATGAAACAATTATACCAATTTATCCGAGTCCAAGACAATGATTAGCGATGAAAATATAAAAATAACGAAAGAAATACCCGAATATTATTCAATGTACAGTTAAGTTGAATTACATTTAATAAGCATATCCTCATATGATTCGGAACTTATGCGAGCACTGTCTTAATTTTTGGAAAAATAACTTTCATATTAATCATTAAGACGGTAAGTTCAGTATACGCGAAATGTAATTTTTATCTATAAGGATTTAAATAATTAGATTCGTACCTAGTCAAATATTTTGTTTTTATATTTTGTAATTTGTATCTGCGTAGTATAGTTTGGGTTAGGTCACCGAATTGAGGGCAGCGAACGAATTTTATTCCACCCGCAAATAACATAAAAAAAAACCCCATAAGCTTGAAGGGAAAGCGCAAATACATGGCGACGGATGAACTTACTTTAATAATATGAACCTACGTCACACGATTTAGTGGCACTAGAAAACTTTCCGAACTCATAATGTGACCCTCTAAAAACTTATTTTGACCCTTCGCGTATTCCTGAAAACAAAATCGATCAGTCGAACGTGTTAAAATGTTTCGGTTTTCGTGTCAAAAGTTAGTTCGAAGACTTTTGCATCACAATGGGCTACTGCATGCTTATCACAATAATCTATATTGCATACATCTTAATACGTCACGATCAAGAGCGCCCATTAATTGAATTTCAAAGAGGGTACAAATTTTAATAAATTATTATGTTTTTCTGTTAATTACCAGTTTTAGCAATAATCCATCATCAGTTAATGTTCTCCCTTCTCCCAAGTATTGACAGATAAAATTTTATACTAATTGCATTGGTCCATCAAAATAATCATGTAGGTAATAAAAAAAAATTCAGAATCTAAAATTCAAATGAATTTTCCTTTAAAATGTAATTAAAATTATAATATTTACTTATGTAGGCAGTCCTGTAAAGTATTTGAGTAAAAGTATTCAAATACTTTTTTAAGTATTGAATAACTTTTTAAATACTTTCAGCATGAAGTATTTTGAATGGTATTTTAAATACTTTTTTTTGTATTAAATACTTTTTGGTATTGAATACTTTGGTTTTTTATTTCGAACATTTTATTTTTATTCGAAATAATTGGTTGGAAAAATATTATTGTCAACTACAATAATAGAATAATAGTTTT
>JAIPRM010001565.1:0-36853 GCA_025469315.1 Stegophylla sp. TES_Ste_2020
ATTCAAAAAATGACCTCTCTAAAGTACAATCTAGAGGTGAATCCGGTTTCAAAAAGTTATTGATCGAAACTTTTGGACAAGTATTTCTATACGAAAAAGTGTTAACAGAAAAAAAAATAAATAAACATCATTGTAATAACACTAGCTTCTTCACTTTGTTCAGAATCTAAAATATGCAAAAATGCTAAAATAATCTCTTATAAAACATTAATTTTACTGTAAAAACTCAAAATATTTAAAAATTGTATTGTTTAATTTAATATAATATATTTTAATATGTATTATTATTAATTCTTCTTATCTTTATTCTTTTTAAGCGTACATTTCAACAAATAAAAATATCAAATAATATTCAATGTTTTAAGTTATTCAGGGAAAAATTTTCGTATTCCAAGAAAACTCAAATTAAATATTGAAAAATGGGTGAAATATGCACTTATATCGAAAAAAGAGTTAAATATGCAAAATATGCAAATTAAATAGAACTGTATATAACTCCTAGTGTTATAAAACGCATTTCTATATTATCAAGCTGTGTTTTGAATGATTTTTGAAAAATATGCTATAACTCCTATAAGTCCTTAGCTCTAGTCATAGGTCATCCAATCAAATTAATGACTTCATCAAATTCACCGCTTATAGTTGACAATGAGATAATTACAGTTAAAAACATAGGAAATTGTTATCGAATCACATCAGTGTCATAGAGCAGATGGTGGAGGGTGTGGTACGACCCGGTGGCATTTTTGTGGGTGGAAAATTTTGTTTTTCGCCCCGGGTGGCTGAATCCTTTGCTATGCCACTAAATAATATTGTACTTTCATGACTTGTCGTGTAAGAATAAGACGTTGAAATTTTGAATTAATTTTTACATTAGTAGAAAATCACCAATGAAATATTAAAATTTGACAACACAAGTATTTTGTCTGGATTATTATTTCGTGGATATTATATCGTTGAACCGTGTTTGTGATATCAATTCGTAACCCTCTCTCTCCAATTCCTGCGTTAGCCTCGTAAGTTATAATTTCTTATAAAAGCAGATATTACAATTTAAACGGTTTATTTCCTCGGCTGTAAAATCGAATACATGCGGTTTGTTTACGAATAGAGAAAAGTGTATTGATTACGACAAATAGTAATAATTAATTTTAGTTAATTTATAACAATAATTATTGTTGATGACTTTTACCTCGTTTTTACAACAATTAGTGACGTCAAACAGTGTTTGCCTATTGGCACTGTTAATTGTATACGCAAAACGTGGATGATTATAGTGCGGGTGAATTCAATAACGCTTTTGTTTTTTTCAAATACGTGTGAAAATTCCTTAGTACGTCGATAGAATTTCAAACGAATTCAAACATTTTTTTCTATATTCGTTTAATACGAAAACTTATGTATTATATTTACTTTTTATTATTATTGTTTTTAACGTTTTAAGGTTTTAGGTACACTCAAAATTAATTTCGAACACACGCACGCACACAGAAACACATATTATTATATACGTACTAATACCATACGGTTAAACAACTATAAAATTAAATCACTTGTGACCAATTAATTTGTTCATTATGAAGAGTTTTTCGTTATACTGACACTTATGAAAAATATTGAAGTTACAAGAAACTATAAAATACCCCCTATTATATAAAAGGGGAAAAAGTACATTAATTAAACTGTATAAAAGCGAAGTCACGGTTAAACCGGGTTTATTGACTTCAAAGCATTCGCTGAACAAAAAGCCTGTAATTTTCGCTTTATTTTTTCTAATTATAACAATTAATATTGTTCTATAACGTTCTGGCTATTGTATTTACGGGAAAACGCGAGTTGGGTTCCGAGATATTTGATCCCTTAAAATAAACACGTGTTGGGTCCCGAGATTTAGAACGAGATTAATAGAATTTTTACTCGGAATTCAGAATGATATTTATACGTATCACTTCGAAGCTCAGCTACACAGCCAATCGAAAAAACAATAGAAAATGAAAAAAATTTAAGAGAAAATATGTTTTTATTTGCTAGTGGAGAATCGACCCGATTAAATTTTGTAAAAGGATGTGTCTTTTAAATAAAATATATTCCCTAGCATAAACTATTAATATAATATAATAAAACACTATTAAAATACAAATATTTATGATAAAAAGAAAAAACACAATATTTTAAATTAAAATTAAACTAGTTTTAATATTTTAATAATGATTTTTACATCAGACCGTTTTACCATAACGTAACAAGAAACAAAATTTTTGAAAGACATTCTATCCAACCTCCAAGTGATGTCTCCTAAGTAACGTTAATAGGCTAGACCCAACTTATATACTCCATAAAATACGTCCGGACCCAATTCATGCTATTTTTTAATTCTGGGACCCAACTCGAGCTTGTCCGTATTTACTGGGTATAATTTATATACGAATTACATTCCTTGATTTGTAATTATGTATACAGCCTACTATAAATAATATTATAAAGTGTACAAGTGAAATACGTCATAATATCATATTCGTAATAAATATGAGTTAAACCGGAAAAGATGACAATAAAAGTTAATATTGACAATGACTTGCCAATAACGATAATGCTTGGTTTGGTGCACAATTGACGTAAATGACTAGTCATCGGCGCTAATTACCAAAAAAAAAAAAAAAAGATACAAAATAAAAAGAAATTAATTAATTTAATTAACGTATACTATTGGATTATATCGTAAAATAATATTATCAGACGTTTTCTTTGTCTATCATAGCGTTACTGAGTTTTCGTTTCTCTACGTATGCTTAATAATTTTAAAATCTTTATACAATATGTCTTATTAATGGCGTATTTTCGGGTTATCTTAGATTAAAAAAAAAAAAATATTCGATCGCTTTGCTCCATAACTTTTTTTCGATTCAGTTAAATTTTCATTTTAACCTATTTTCTCTTTAGTTTATTATTGATGACGGTATTATATACATAACTTTTCTTATAAAACTAAATTCGATTTCCGTTATTTCTTATCAATTTCGATTGCGTAATTGATAACACTAAAAATCAGTTGTTTTACTCGATTGCAACACGAAAAATGTTTTGCGATTCTTTGGTGTATGATTTGTATGACAAGGAAAATCTAGGATCGTAATCCTCTGGTATAATTTTCAAAAGAAGACAGTTATACGAATATTATGAAAAATAAAGAGCCAATAATCTATCAGCGTTATTTGCATCTGTATACTCTGTACCTTGCAACACCGACAGTCCCGACATTTCGACGGTATTAACCCAATGTATGTATATATATATGTGTATATATATCATAACATAATATTTAAACTTTGAAACATATTTTCTTAATGTTATATGTATATAGTATACGATAACTCTGCCGGGAGTTCACATTTTTATATTGTATTTTACACCGCAATGTACGTATAGTCTTGTCGGATGAAGAAGAACCTCTCAGAGCACCGTGCTAGCCACCGCACTATAAGCCTATTTATATTAAAAAACTTTCATTTTTGTTTCTTTTCGTGAAATATAATCTCGCTGTTTTGTTTTTTTTTTCATTTTATTTAATACCGCTACGTTATAAGAACGCGTTGCCGACCAGCTCGCCATCTCTCGTCACAAACATGGAGATTTTTATAGCGTGCTTTCCATATTTTTGACCCCGTGTAATGCACTATTCATAGTAGAGGAAGTAAATGTTTATACTTCCAAAAAGTGTCAATGGAAAAAGTAAAACTTGCATAGTAACATTTTCAAATAACACAATATGTTATGAGAGTTAATAAGAAAATGAAGAGCTTAAAATTCTTATGGATAAAATTAGTAAAAATTAATTTTCAGCCCGAAAATGAGATGTTTATGCTTAAAAAATCACCCCCTGCGTTCAAGAGTCAGCGAGTTTTCCGGTATTTTCGGCGATTTGGTAATTTAAGTTTGAATTCACAGCGGGTGAGATTATATTATAATGACGTTTATTTTCCCATAAATTACTATCCAGGGTTATGAAATGAGGTTAATTTTATTTGCTAATTTTTTTAATCGTTCATACTTTCTTTTGGCTGCTATTTTTGTATGCCGATATTTTTTCAACGGGTCATTTTTACCTACTACCCCCCGTGAGCGTTAAGCTTAAAATGTGAATAATTACATTAAATACGTTATATCGTTACAGAAATCTTTTCGTATTTGTTCGGTCTTAGTCTCTTCTCGCTCGACCCACTCTTCCCACAGTAGCGCTATATGTATTTATGTGTCGCGTTAAACGTAAAACGCGCATATTCGCAGGTCTGTGCAGTTTATAAAATAATTATAATAATAATAATAATATTAGTAATTAATAATTTTAAAATGTGATAAATTTTACAAATTTTATCACATTTTTAAATCAAGGTGTAATGAAATACCAGAAAGTAACTTAAAAATCGGCAAAACGGCAAAACTGTAGAATTTTTTCATTTTTACAACAAAATAAAATTCATTCAAATACGTTTAGTGTTAAAATAAAATCATGAATTCTACGAAATCACTAGTCATTGTATTTTGCTGTTTTTACGATATTATGGAAATACACAGTAACATGGCACTAGTTTCGCCGGTGTTAGTGTCCAGAGCTTGTCGATACATCATTCAAATGTATTCAAAATATTTCCAAAAAAAGGCGAATATGAATATTTAATTTCAGAAATAGAAGCAACCTATGTATATATCCATATTTTACTTTAGTGTATATAAATCGTTTACTCCCCCCCCCCTAATAAATAGCCACACCCGTCCCCCAGAATAATCGCGCGCGCTTAGTGTGCTGTTCGCACAAGTGAAGTATGTTAAACCCAATGTTGTAAAGAATACTTTTATTTTGTATTCAGAATATCCATTCGAATAAACGGATGGAAATTTATTCAAAATACGTATTCGAATACTTTTCAAAAAATATATTCAGAATACCTTTTAAATACTTGAAAAATTATACGAATACGTCTGAAAATATAATTTTTTTCATTTTAGATTTAAATAAATTTATTTTTATAATCTTACATCAATTATCAATGACTCTTTATTATGTTTTACATTTTTTCAAAAATTGTATGTCAAAAACAAATATTTTTCTTTCCGAAAAAAGTATTAAAATATAAAATAAAAATACTAAAAGAATATATTCAGAATACGTATTTGAATATATTTTTTAAAAAGTATTTAGAATAAGTATTCAAATAAAAAAAAGGTATTAAAATAGATTTATTCGAATACTTTTGTTTGGATGCTATACAAGACTGGTAAAATCGTAAATCGTCGTCGTATATTATTATAATATAACGGAACGAAAGAAGAGCAAAAAACGGGGCGGAAAAAAATGTACGGAATACAAAATCATTCGCCGTTAATTACCCCGCGCGTATTATAATAATAATAATTATTACGGCCGTAAATCAATGATAATCGCGGTCGGGTCAACGATATAATGTCGCCTTTGTGGCCGTCGTTATAATAATATATGCCTGTGTTATAACGACTGCATAATATATATATATATGTGTGTGTGTGTGTGTGTGTGTGTATAGACAAATTTGTGTTTGTGCCTAATTTGATCTCATTTAATAATATTATTACGCCACCGCGGGACAATAATTACCGAATATTTCCATACGTTCGGGGACAGTGCCTCGTATATACATGCATAGCGAACGCGTTAAACTCGAATTACGGTTTTAATGCGCACATTAATATACACTGTATTATTGTGTCCGTAGTGTGTACGATTGTCGGGCGGCGGCGGCGTCGGCGTTAAAACGCGACCGCACTCGGCGGCCTACATTATAAACGCGCGATACTTCCCCCCTCCACCCCCTACGAGACCCCATACGAATCTATTTACGCGAATAGTTTGTAAAAGCGACAACCGTTTTAATGTCACCAGCTCGGAGACCGTTAAGCGAAATTTCGAGAGGAGGTCCACTCACAGTGATTACTACCACCCAAGTATAAAAAACTCATAGAATTTACGGTCGTATTTCGTTTATTACCGTGGTTCGTTTTTTATAACCAGGATTTGATTAATGAAATATTATACACATTACTACTTATAGACTTCTAGATTTTAGATTCTGAGTAGAGCAAGAAGTTTGTAATTTTACTGTCATCTTTATTTTTATTTTTTTACGTTTTCGTCCAAAAATGTTTATCATTAATTTTTTGAATCAGAACAGATTGTTCTTTTTAGATGGCATTTCATTTTCCGAAATACTCAATAGTTTTTCCAAAACTCGAGAAAAGCTGTCCCAAATTTGACAAACAATTATACGGCCGAAAACCGGTTTACCAAATCGTAACCGAAAACCGTGTCGAAAACGATTCGAAAACCGGCGATTACAAATCGCGTTAAATTCCGTCAGCGGTATCGTCGCATCATTGACGCCACCGGTGTTACCGAATCACGACTGCGTTCATTACGAGCGAACTCGTAAAAACACATGCCCACATGTAAACGGTCCGTTGGGGAAGGGGGATATTAATCGGCCGCGTAGAAAACGTACACGTACGGGAAATTCGCAATTAACCGCTGCGCGGATCGTCGCGAATCCAAACGTTTTCCAGAGATGGAGGGGGGCTAGAGGCACAAAAACAACGGCCACGGCATAAAATTCTATTCTTATAATAATAATTATCCATTGTACCGGCAATAATAATAACGATAAAAATAACAGCTCTCAGAATTCGCTTTTAAAACGAACCGTACATAGTCGTTGCCGAGTAACGATCTGAAACTTATCTATGTACATAGGGTATATTATAGGGTGGGTGAAATTACATTGCAAAACGAGCGACACGGGCGAGGAACCGCAGAAAGTGTACACACACGTATAAACAGTATATATATATATATATATATTGCGTGCTCGCACCAAGTACTATCATCTACTAAATATTTCAGACGGGATTGAAACGGAATTTTCGGATGGCTTCACGGGGGAACGTAAGCGTTTCGATAAAATGGCAAACGGCGGTCACCCTTTCGCTCTTTTGACCGTGCACAATTCGCGCGTTTTCTTACCCAGATGTTTTTCTAAATACATCCGATTAGACCGTTTGAGCTTTATAGAGTTTCCAAAAACTTTGATACCGTGTAAATATTACGAACGTAAGTCAATCGATTGATGTAAAACAGTAAATCCGTCTGATTATGTACTGTACATAATAATACTGCTAAATTAGGGTAGTCCTTATTTATAGAACAAGAAAATAATCATATTTTTATCAGAAAGTCAATTCAAAGACCCAAAGTTCAAAATTTGACGCAGGGGATTGTATTTCGTATATTCATGTTTTTTTTTTTTATTCTTTTTTAAAAACTATATCACTGAACAAAAAAATCTATAGAATGTTTTTTGTAGAATTTATTATTGTTATATTATTTGTAAATTAGCGTTATTAAAAATCACAATAACACTGCATTATATCAATTAAGATATACCGTAAATAATATATGTTAATGGCGTTGTTAAGTCGTGTTTACTCGTACGTGAAGTACGGGGATTTGTCTCACATATGGACTTTCTAAAAACGATTTTTACTTTGATTATTGTGTTCAAATAAACATTTCGTTGACGTTTAAAATGCAGTAGATGTAGACATGCGTGTACAAAAACGAATATTTCGGAGACGGTTAAATTAGTATCGCACTATTAAAGAAATATTAACATAAGTTCAGTAGTACAACTATTATTTATTCATTTTAAAAATATAAAATCTTTTAAATGTTAATTTTTTTTTTGTTAATAATTTAAAAGATTATCACTCGTATTCATTGAAAACAGAAATTAAAATGATAAAAATGCAAATCATAGTTGTTAACACATAAAAAATGAAAATCGAAATAGAAAAATTAACATTTTTGATATAACATTTATCTTTTACACAATCGAAGAAAAGTATATAGATACCTAACAAACATATTTATGTATTCTCCGAAAATCTCGGGGTTGAACATCTACCCCTATATCTATAGGTGCATAATTCGTGACAAAGACCTATTGTTGACGATATGATGGCATACAATTCTGACGTATTTTGTAGTTTTTCGATGAAAATATACCTTTTTCTCTAAGTGATTTTTGCTTTTTGTCACGTACTTCACACCAGCCATCTCCACACTATTTTCCATCAATTATAACTGTATTTTTATGCATGGTTTCAAAATTTATATGATCAAAATATGCCGGATACTTCAAAAATCATTGGAGGACTTTATAAATCTGGAATTTTATTTTAGTATCTCATTGCTATGTCTGTACGTATTTTGACACCAGAAATTAACATTATTGAACCCTTTGTTTTAGAAAGAATGTTGAACAACTCATCAGGGGCTTTTTTATGTATCCAGAATACTTGATCTTACAAATTCTGAAACTCTACGTACAAATTGAGTACTATTTAAGTTGTGGTGGGTGGGTTGAATGTGAAATTCGAATATTGGGAGGGGGGCTGGTGTGATATTCGTCTCGTTTTATTGTGTTTTTCCTTGGGGCATTGACTTCCGGCTTGCGCCCACGATTATCACATACGTACCCACAACACATTAGAATAAAAACTATGCGTATTAAGTGATAACGACCTACCACGACCATATTATGATGTTATCAGGACCTTGAAATCGTATTCTTTACTTTTTTTTTGACGGACGTGCACGCGGCTGCGGTGCATATATTATAATTCGAAAATCCGTTGTGGCGCACATGGGACATCGGACGACGACTTGACACCGAAAACGCGCTTTCCCTTGCCCCCCGTACAAGTGGTACACCCTGTATCGCGGTTGTCTCTCCGTCCGTCACACAATGACGCGTGCGTTTCGATCACAGCACGCGCACGAGTTTATTGTACTTGTAAATAATATTTTATTTATAATAATTATGTGATAACGTATCGACGAAACACAATAGATACGAAATATTATTGTTATGATATTATATTATAGAAGTCGTAAACCGTGTGATTCGAGCGTAGCGACGGTTATTATTATTATTTTATTTATGATTTATGATTTGAATTGCACGACGACGTTGAACCGCGACAACAATATTACAATAACAATCGTAATTACGTCTGGTTTTCAATTTCCCCGCCAGAAACTGATGTCACCGACGACGACGGGAAGTCGGTCGGTTAAACAAACCGTGAGCCCAGGGCGAACCCGTCAAAGTAAATGCGATTTCTGCGTTTTCTGTACTGGAAAACAGAGTATTGTTGTGCTTTTTTTTTTTTTAAAAAAACTTATTTTCTACAAATGTGTTTCAAAAGGAACGATTCCTGGAATCGATTTCTTTTTCAGTCGACGAACACAGATTGTGTTATTTTTACAAAGGAACATCCACGTAAATATTGTTATTTTTATTCTCTCGAAAAATTGTAATTTTAATACGTTGGGAGCGGGCAATTTTATTTTCCAGGAATTTTATCGAATACTGTCATCATGAAAACAATAATGAAACTTAATATTTATGTAAAAAAAAATTAATATTAAATGTGGATTCAACCAAGGTTTCAAAACGTTTTCATAACTTTATGATTTTAACGTTAAACGATTCAACAAACGATAAAATCACAAAACATATGACATAAGCAGCAAAAAATAATTAATTGAAACGAAAAACAGATAACGTAACATCAACGTTAAATGAATAAATCGAAAACGTAAACAAAGACAATAAACAAAAAATTTTCAATAATTATTTAACTTTTTGAGAACAAAATGCTAATTTTCTGGTTTTTCTATATATATATTTACGTTTTCGAGAAACAGCTACAACTTGAATTTTTTATAATGTTTAAAGTATAATTTGAATAACGTTCGAATTTTCCAAAAAGATAAACGTAAAATTTCAAAAAGGTTTAAATTTTTCTTTACGATAATGATTTACGTTAAATTTTAATAATGTTTAAACTATTCATAACAGTAAACGTTAAATTTGTATGACGTTGGAATTCTTTATAACATTAAACAATAATTTATAACAGTAGGTATATTCAATTTTACACATTTTAATCATGATGAAAATGACTGTAATAGTCAACAGTACACTCTGCGTGAGAAATATTTAAAAACACATATTTCGATAGTAAAATATTATCGTTTTATAAAGTCCCGAGGTGAGTTAAGGAAACCGATTTTATTTCGTAAAAAAATGAGGAAAAGGACTAGTTCCTTTTTTGGAGCTATAGGAATTGAACTGATTTATAATCACACACAATGGGAACGTTAAAATTTCTGCCCAAAATCGTTTATCGAAAAGCACTAGACAAAATTACCGACTGTAAATGTATTATTTGTCACACGGAGTCGTGTCAATGATTCGGAATCTTTTTGTTTCGTTCACTCGGATCGTAACAAATGTAAATAATATGACGTGTTTTATTTTGCGTACAATACACGACAGTCGTACAATAATTAGGTATGTGTACAACGATATTATTATTATATTTTAATGAATGACCTCGTACACCGAACACTACGCATCACTTGTCTCTGGTCCTTATGGCGGAAATCGTAGTCGTAAGAAAAAAAAAAAAAAAAACTCCGAATCATAATAATAAGTCAACGATAAAAACGTAACGCCAACTCGGCAATTTTTTCGCCGCATTGACTGCCCGTCACACGTTTACTGCAGTTGCTACTACTATTACACCACAATTTATGCTGTACAATAATAACGTCACGGACTATTTTTTTTTTTTTTCTATTTTCTTTTATATATACCCATCCAATATTACATTATATACAACGCGGAGATTGAAACCGGTTTTCAAACGAGCGATTGAAACTTAGGTTTTTTTGTTTTCTAATCCGGAGACCATGATCCAGTGGTTTTAAACCTTTTTCAATTCAAGTCATCTTTATCCACGAATTTTGTGCTAACTTTTCTCGGAGTAATAATAATACCTTTATTATAATACTTTTACTAAATATTTTATTCAAAGAAATTCCTACATTTGTTCTTCCTTGATCGCATGTCATACCTATTCTGGGTTTATGTCACACCAGGATGGCATGTCACCTCATTTGAGAACCACTGCTATAACCCGAAAACAAAAGTTTTGAAAGCATCTAATTCTGTGTACCTAACCGTCACAGAATCTACGCTTTTTTATATCTCACAATTTACTTCATTTCTTTTATTGCATCAAATAAATTATTGTATCTATCTAAAAAAAAAAAAATCTTTTAAATTTAGTTGGCCAATTCAGTAAATAGGTTCCTATACAAGAGAATCAGGTAAAGAATTAGATATGTTAGATCTTACACGAATGAAAAACTGAGAAATATAAGTTCTTGCAAGAGTAGAAAAAAGAGATATTCAAGTTCATATGCGAAAGAAGGAATGAGACATATTATATGATTTCCTACACTTAATAATGATGTAAGTATTCGTAGTTGACTCCGTTTTTCATAAAAATAAAGTTCAAACGAATTATATTGGATTATACTTTAAAAAAATTATGTAATGCATTAGTCACTTGTTGTAATGATTGACGAATTTAAGACGTTATAAAGTGATTGATTGATAGTGAATAAAAGTATTCAGAAAATATTCTTTAATGCGTTAATTTACAATATTCGAAATCTGTTACCTTTTAATATACTTATTTGTTTTAATTGAATTGCTAACAATGGTAACCTGACTGAAAATATTGGCACATGCATCTTCTGATAGAATGCAAACGACAAATGCGTGCGGAAGTTTTCATTCAGATTATAATAAAAGTTTTTATCACCAGAATCCTCATATTTTTAAGAGTGTTTAATTTTTTTTTTTTTTTTTACAACTTTTTTGCTTTTTACCATATACCCTGTATAAGTCATTTAACGACTAACATCCATATTATTTTCGGTTATGTAGGAACTAACATATGTATTCATTTTACCTGCTAGATCCTGTGCAGGACTTACATTCACCCCTTCTTAATTCGAAGGACCGCTGCATAAATTCGTTATACTTGTAATATGAAACTAATGAAATATGTTTATTTCCATAGTTTTTGACTTGGTAGTTTTTCTCTTAAATGGTATAATAATGTTAATTTGCCCGTTTGAGCGTTAGTTTAACAAATACAAAGGTTTGTTTGATTCCTATTTTCGAAATAAATTTTCGTCGCGAATAGCGAAAGGGTTCTCGTCGTCGGCTTGAGATCACTGACGTATAAATAATTCGCGTTTTGGCGAGCACCTGGCCCGGCCGGACGCGATATACGTATATACAGGCGACGACTGCAGACACACGGATTGAGCCGGCGGTGGAGCAGAGCTTTCGGAAGTCACGTTTTCCTCGCGGTCCGTTGGGTTTTTTCACCACCCCTACCGATCTCCCTCTCACCGTCCGTTATGTGATAATATATATATATATATGATATAATAATGTATGCACAAACGCGCGCGCGTAGACAGGTGTTACAGAGCACAAATGTACGGCGAAAATGTACAGGGTGATTCTAGTGCGGAGAGCGGGAAAATGTAGTGTGTACCTATGTGGCAGTATTTCTCACTGAGTATTCAGACTCTTTAGGGGAAGCGTGAAATAAATTATTAATAAAATATATTTAAATGATATGCATAATATGTCCAATTGGTGTGACCAGAAAACAAAAATTAATCATTTTTTTTTTTTGCAATTTGAAAATTGGGAGTCGAGTTTTAGAGTTGAGATTTTTTGAAAATCTCAAAGAAGGGATGATGAGTAAAATAGATTGGAAAAAACTGTTATATAGTCACTAAACCAGGATTACGCGAATCAATCTTTTGCACGATCGAGAAAATCGATCATGATCAGTGCAGTAGTAATTATAATTAGGGTCAACATTTTTCAATAAGATTACAATTTCATTCAGTTTTAAAATTCAGCGTTGATAGTGAAGGGTTTTGCACTCAATTTCAGCGTTCGACTCTATAAAATTTTTAACGTGATCTGTAGTCGAGAGAATGCTACGAGTGTCCTGCATAAAATTGGAAAGGTGAGTGGCTGACGAGTTTTGTTTTCTTCCTGCGATATCATTATTTTATTATTATCACTACTATCTAAATCTCTAGGTCGAAACGACCAAAAAAGCACACAGTGAAACGAGTGTTATATAGTCTCGTAGACACTGACTGCGGCGATGTGATTAAAAATAAATAAATAAATACAATTCAAATTAAATGAAAATACGATTTGACCGACTTCATAACTTAAATAATATGTGACGATAGTCGCACCCTGTACACTGCATAAAATATAAACGTATAACCTGACCGTGTGTACACACCTTCGTGCGTTTTTTGACTTCCTCTCCGTTTATTCGTACACATACACAGACACATATCTCCCTCTCTCTCTCTCTCTCTCTCTCTCTCTCTCACTCACTCTTTTTCTCTCTATTCCTCTATGCTGGCATTTTGATTCGGAAACGCCACAGGGTCACCCGTACTTCCGGAATCGTCCGCTGCCATTCGGAAAATTCGCATTTACAACTGGTTTTCCGCTTCAGGTGAGCTATATCCTTCCACGCGCGACCTGCTGTGTAAATTTATACTCCGCACACAAGCGTATATACGAAAGCTCGTAAATCGAACCGTACGTCGGCCCGTGTACCTGTATAATATATGGAGCTCGAATCGCGGCGTATGCACGTGCCCGCCTTTTCTGGTAGTATATTATTATGTGCTAGGTGAACGCATTGTACACATAACGTGGATGAATTAACAAAATAATATTTTGGTGTATTTGCTTTGACGTTTTTGATTTTTTACCGAATATTTTTGGTAAATTCAAATTGATCTACTCATTATTTTTAAAATTGTAATTTTTCATAAAAATATATCCGAAAATTGATGAATTTAAAATTAAAAAATCCGGAAATATTATTAACACAAGTATTCTTTGCTCCTTGGGCGGAACTATTGGTGGGTGTGTTGAGTTTTAAAGAATTAGTAGTGCCATGTGTAGTTAATTTTTACTTTTTAAATTAAGTTATTGCGTTTGATTCTTTATTTACTTAACTTTTAAATTAACTTATTTATTGTCTTAATTTTTGTAAATAACGAGTCACTTTTGAATAAAATTCCGTTAAGTTAAATCTAAAAATAAAATTATAGGTACACAATTTTTTATAGGATGCACTTTGATTTATTGACACGTTTTGTATTTATGGTATAACATTGACAGCATTTAACATAAGATAGCGAAAAATAACGATTCAAAACCTAAAATCGTGGGAATTAAAAAAATAATAATAATAAAATAATGACTTAAATCCAAAAAGTTAATAACTTTATTGTTATTATTAGTATTATTATTTTTAATTTAACTGAGTTAACTCTGATTTTAATTAACTTATCAACAAATCATTAACTTGCCCAGCCTTGGTAAAATTAAAGTAGGTAACTGCAGCGACTTAACGAAATGTTCACACGGAATTACATTGCATAAGAAATTAATGATAAACTAATAAATGAAAGATTACTAATGATATAATCGCGCAGTGGGGAAAATCAAGAGAGATTTCCCCGGCGGATACCCCGTGCACCTTCTCACCAACCCAAATCCGAAACGCGTATACACGTGGTAAAGGGTCGACTCTGCAATTATAAATCATAACACGCGACTGCAAGGCTCTGACCCGCATATTATAACAACACAACGGCTGTGCGCGATAACAATATGTTATTATAATCTTTTTGGCGCGTCCAGTTTTTCGTTTTTCGTTTTTCGTTTTTTTTTTTCACTTACCCGCGTTGCCGCTTGCGTGCAAAAATAATTATTAAAATCCGTCTGAGCGCGTTCGGATGTACACACGCGCTTTTTCGTGCGTACTATTTTTTATGTTTTTTTTTGTCTCGTTTTTGAAACCTTCGGAGAGATTTTGTATCCGTGTCGTCGAGCAATTACCACGCGCGTTTTTTTATATATTAATTATATTTACGTCTTCGCCATTGTCGACACACTCGACGTAATCGTCATCGGATCGTTTAATGAGATTAAATTATTATATTACTGTTGAAAAAAAATTAATTAGTAGGGAAATCGCGTTGAATTTCGCGACAATTATTAGAAAATTAGCGATTAAACGTTTGTCGACATGTACGAGTGTTATATACATAATTACAAGGTAAAAGAACACTTGATACACAAAATCATGTCAGATCCAAACGATTGTGAGACTAAAAAAGAAAAAAAAAACCGTAAATCCATTGTCTAATAGTGAGAAAAATAAAAATAAAATAAATTATTACTAGTCGAATGACGATGATACGGCAACGTTATGATTAGGCCTCGAAACTTAACGCACTTAAAAATAACTAAATATGCATTTATTACAGGGGTCCAGCCAGGGGGGTGGCTGAGGGGGCTGCAGCCCCTTCCGAAATTTCAGAAAATCTTAAATTATTATATAATTAATTATAAATAATATAAAATATGGGATATGGTAGGTAGCTGGTAGTTGTTGAAAAAAATAATAAGTGATAAGATCAGAAGGGATAAAAATGTTTGATGAAGATATATAATTTAAAATTGTTTATACATTTTGATAAGTACTTAATATAATTGTATAGGTACACAATTCATCGTCTTAGTCGTTTTATTACTTATTCTGTGTTGTTTTCTACAACGGGCGAATACAAATGCTATGAACAAGAGGGGAAATTTTAAGTAAACAAGTAAAATATAAAAAGGAAAGGTTATATGATCATATAAAATACATTTTTAGGTTTTGGTTGTAATTCCAATTCGGATCCAGACTATTTCAACGTTTAACAAACGACAATTAACTGGCGACTATAATGAGAAAAAAACAAACGAAAAAAGAGGGGTCATATATTTTTATCATTTCCTTTAGAGAGAAAATCAATTTTTGTTAATGGGTAGGGGGAAGGCGATTGTCCTTATATCCGTCACTAGTATCTTGAACCATAAGCGCAATTAAGAAGGACTTAGGAGGTTCAGCCACCGTTAAAAAATCACTCAGATCCTCTCCCCCCCCTATATTTTTTGAAAATTGCTGAAAGTTGACACATTTAATAAATAATAAACATGTTAGCCCCTATAAAATTAATCCTAATTGCTCTAATGTATTCAAATGATCAGCCCACCCCGAAAAAAATTCATGGCTACGCCACTGACTTACTAATTATCACTATTTTTAGGGGAGAGGGTTGAATTTTCTTTGAAAACTTTATAACTACTTAGAAAATTAAAAAAAAAAATTACTTCACGTTATTCCTAAGGGAGGCTATGGTTTCAAATTAAATTTAAAAAAACAGCATGTCACAGCCTTAAATCGGTGACTCTTAAATACTAAACGATAACTCTAATTTTATTTACTATCTCAAATACGCACATAGTGTATGTGTATGTATGTATATGCGTGTGTGGCAGGGGGATACTATGGATAAATATCGGGGGGGGGGGGCTAGTCCTCGTCTAAGAGATGAAGGTAAATGGAAAACGTGTGACTGCAGCGTCCCAGGTGCCGTGATTACAGTTATGACTGCAATAACCAGTGAGGGTTTTCTCTTAACGCCCGCCATGGGGACTGCAGGGACGGAGCAAATCGAAATATTAAAATAATCGTCTCTTATACCTATTCTCGACAAACACTCGCGCGTATAATAAACCCTACTACCTCTACACCAAGCTCGAACTCTGCAATTATTATCAGACGTGTGCGCGCGCGTGACAATGAAATTATCGTTAAACGTTGCGTATTACGCTGCAACAGCAGCAGTAATTACCCTGTTTAATTTTCACCTCTAATCCGACGCGCCGTTTAGTCTCTGGCGATTTAAAGTCGTACGAATTTAATTGCAACGCACGCCCGTGCCATCGCCATTATATTTTAATTTAATAACACACGCGACCGCGTGTCCGTGATTAGCCCCCCCCCCGCGGACACGACGACGCAGCCACATCGCCGCCACTTTGGTATAATAATTGTTTATCACTCAAACGTAAATAATAATATGTTATTAATGTATGCGAATTCGGTAGGTTCCAAATTTCCGTGACATTATCGCGAAATCATATGTCGCACGCGAACGCCGAAATATAGCGCGTATTAATTATTATCGTAATAACAATAGAGCGCGCGTGCGCGCTTAATTAACAACGATTTAATATATATTTAATTAGATAAAACAATTATCACAATATAATCTATAATCTGTATTAGCCCAGTTAACGCGGCAGTACGTTTGTGCAATAATTGTGCGCGTTCAATCGCGCACAATCAAAGTGCAAAGCGCGAATGCCGTGACCGTTTAAATATTAAGAGTTTTACTTTTTCGGATGATTTGTGTGGAAAATAAACGAGCGATTAAAGTTTACAGTAACGGAGTGGAGAAGTAAGGGCACAATGGAATAATTTGACCATCCCTTATCTGCTACCCTTAACTTTAAATGTTTGAATCCATTGATCGTGATTGATACTATCATATTATGAACTTTTGATTGAAAAAGAAAAATTTTAATATAAACAAAATCGTTTTATGAAAAATTAACTTTTAGAATATTAAGATAAAATTAATTATTTACAACTAAAATACTTTATGATTAAATATAGTGAGATCCCTGAATTTCGTGTCAATAAGATAATATTTGGTGAAATTTAAATATTTATTTTTATTTTAATATAAAATATCCCAAATTCGTCAGTAAAATTAATGTAGAATGATAAAATACTAATGTATACATTGAAATTAAGATGAAATTCATTACGAAAGTTCAGGCATGAAAAAAATCATGTGGTTATTCGATTTACATCTATTTTAGTTGGCGCAGTGTATATTATAACGGAATAGACGAAAATGAAAAACGGTTCGTAAACGATTTTAGTTTTCCAAAATACAAGTCGTGAATGCCATGTTTGATTAAAACATGTTTAGAAAAACATAAGCAATTTAAGTTAACGTATTTAACTATACACAAGTCCAAATTATGATAACACGAATTACATTTCAAGATTTTCGTTGTGAAATCTACGTCACCGGTTTAACAATATTCTGTCGGGAAAAAACGAAATTAAATACTAATTCAATTAAAAAAAAAATCCTTCTCATTATACTAATTTTGTATGCATTTATCCACTACAAATTTTCACCAACACGAATCCTTGCGTTGATGTATGTCCCTCGTGCATTCTGACCTTTTTCGCCCTAATTTATGCATTATATAAATAGGCTTGACATATTAATTGTGTGAGATGACGTTATCATTACTATTTCGTATATCGTTTTATTACTGTTATTATTATTACTCTGAGGCGTAAGTTCTTTTAGGATTAAAATAAAATAAATAATAATATATTTATCTGTAAGGCGTGCGACTTGAGCTACCTGGATAAAAACTACGTCGATTCACTGTATAAAAATTGTATATATATAACTTAAATGCCGGTATGTATGTATGAGGCTGGTAGGAGAGGGGATAAGTCACGGGACTTATATTCTTTATTCACTTCGTAAATTGTTACTTGCACAGTGGCCGATTTCCAATGTTTTTATTCGTGGAATGAACTTGAAATTAAATGAAATTTCATGACATCAAATCTGCAGAGCGTCGAATGTAAAATCCACTAAACCGCGTTAGGGTTGACTATGAGCGTGGGTTTCGCATAATGTCAATTCGGCTCTCACGATCCGGCAGTAACAATGAAAATAATATCTCATGCACGATTAATTGAATCGTTTATTTCAGAAACCTCCCCAAACGTCAAAAATAGAATTTTGCATGAGTAAATTCAAAAATATTTTTTCCCACTTCCTTAGTAAGTTATTTAGCTAAAATTACACTAATATCTGAAAGAGTAAGTAGCCAAGTATTTTCGGTAATTTTTGGGAGTTTTTAAGAATTGTTTTAAACCCATGACACAGTTTTTATTGATTAACTCAAAAAGTGAAAAAGTTGATTAAGGGGGTTTCTAAAATAAGCGATTCAATTAGAGTTATAATTATTTTTATTATATTATTGTCACACAGTTCGGTCGAATTAGCCGTTTGATAATAAGGAAACAAATATGTATAACACATGCGTCATACTGCACTTTATTGTATACTGCAGGATCCGCATGGAAATTTATGCAACAGTTGAGTATGGACATCGGAATTTGCCAATATATATACATTCTGATACAATAACGATAATATTTACTGTGTCATACGATTGATAAATAGTTTCACACATGCTTTGATGCGGAAAATTTCTGAACAAAAACATAAATTAACAGATGAAACGAATCGATGCCTTTGGAAATAATTTTTATGGCTACAAGTGCCAAAAACTTATTGAATTTATTATTAATATCTGATCTACGAATAAAATGCTGCGCCAATTATTTATTTTGTGTTTGTCAAATAACAACAATTAAAAAATGCTACTTCTCTATGGCATTTGTATTTAATTTTTTTTTTACGAGGAGTTTTTCTCGAGTGCTCTCTCATTAGACTGAGTGCAGATAGCAAACAAATAATAATTCATAAAATTTTATCTAGACATAAAATTAAGATGAAGAATTTACATTTTATCAAGATAAATATATTAATTATAAATTTGTTGGGATGAATTTAATTATTATTTTTATTCCAACAACTCGTAATACGAAGGTAATAGAAACACCTAGGAAATTGTATTTATCAAAAAACACGCATTTTACTGTACACACAAATGACATCAAACACAAATGTATCTCGAATTTTTCCAATAATGTTTCTCGCAATAGTTCCGCAGGTTATCCAGGGCAGTGGTTTTCAATCTAGGGGTCTGGATCCCAAAGGGGTCTCGAATGATTGTTTAGGGGTTGCTAAAATTATAAATAAAGTGGGATTTCATATAAAAGTGTAAGACCCAAAAAAAATTCGATTTAGTTATTTGTTCGGTACGATAACATGCCAAATTTCGTGTAACGTTATTTTTTACTAATTAAAGTTCATTTTCATACGGCATAAATACGTTGGACGAAACGGGAAAGGTCGATTTTGGGCGAAACAAGTCGTACCCATGTAATAACGAATTTTCAATTGGTATAGTTTCCATTAGGCCCGGATAGGTCATTCGAGCATTCCAAACAATCTCGAAAGACCACTAAAATATTAGTCCTAATGCACATAAAATAATATGTAAATTATGCATATAACTGCTTATTACGGGCCACTAAAAGCATATTTCTCGAAGGGTCACGACTACCCAATCCGACACTGGTTTTCATTAATATGTGAATATTATTGTATATTTTTTGTCTTTCATTAATGGTTTTTTTTTTTTTTTTTTTATTTATAGTCAATAGACATAAGTAACTAAATATAAAAACGTATAACTGATACCTGATATGGAAATTTCACTTAAAAACAAGAGTATTAAACATGCTGTTTAAATTGTGTGCAATGAAGAGGTCACATTATGACATAAAAATTTGGGTGTCACGATTCAAAAATGGCTGAAAACTACTAATCTCGAGTTGATCGTGGACTCGCCATAAAATTAGACTGAAAAGAACCACTGTGTACAAACAGTGTATTTTCGAAGTATATTTTCATAACTGTTGGGTATTGTTATTGTCGCGAACATTGCGACAAACGCTTCTTAAATAATATATTTACTTCGAAAAACGAACGTAATGTGGAAATAAAAGTAGTTCGGTACAATGTACAGCACGATTTCAATCCCCTATTTTATATACCTATAATGTTTATTTGAATTTCAATGTTCGGGGCCTGGGATGGGGCCGTAGGGTTGGTAATAACAAAACGTAGCGTTATTTTCCTTCCGCGGAGGCATTTCTCCGGGCTGGAATCGAAAAAAAACAAACTTTGACGTTGTAAAACACACATATTTCATTTAAGATATATTATATATAAGTATATACGTATGTATTTTATCCGTCACTCCCGCCTCCGCCGCTGCCATAGTTTAGGTGCGGAAAGAGCGAAACATAGAAGACGTTTAAGTCGCGGATACCGAGGTTGTGTGTGTGTGTGTGTGTGGAGGTACTACGACGAATAAATTAGATTCGAGATGATGAAACTGCGCGCGAGGACATTTCGCGATTGTACAAGAGTGTACGTTTATTATTGTACTGTGAACGACGCGACGCGAATGAAATAGTTTTCCGAATAAGTTTAAATCACCTTTTACGTTTTGTCAAACTCCCGAGTGTAGATGTATTATATTTATGCACGTATTCGTGTTGGTGTTTGTGCGTGCGTGTGTAAGTATTATACGAGCGTGTGTGTGTGTGTGCGTGCGAAAATAACGCGTCTCGTGGTTGTCATGGTGTCTCGGAAGAACACGAATTTACAACCCGAACACCGCTATTTTTCCTAAAAGAAGGTTAGGTTAGGCTCTTTTTCTCGTTTGGACGCATTCAAACTTAGTCCTGCTGCATAACTACAAATTTGATTTTTCGCCTTTTTCCAGAAAAAAAAAAAAAAAAATTCTCTGTTCTCGTTATAAAATCTTATAATAATATGTAATCTTACAACAGATTAAAACGCGTGCAGTTGCACAAGACGTACACGCGCAGTAGCTATTATCGTGTCGTCTAGTCGGAAAAGAAAATTATAATTTAAGTGTTTTTTTTGTTTTTTCACTTAATATGTAATATTATTATTATGACAATAGTTAATCACCGTCCGATAACAGTAGCTGATCGTTGTTAATGAGACCCAAAACATATAATAAAATCTACGTAATCGATACGTCACGCTCGCCGAGATCCGTTGCGGCGGCGGGTACACCACGATTAGATTACACGCGGATACTGCAGAGCGATAATAATAATTGTTAACACATGAAAATAATTCCATAAGATGTTTCGTCATCGGTAACGCGTTAAATGTCGCGTATTTATATGCATATTATAAATAGTAATAGGCATGTGTTGAGCAAATAAAACTTAAAAATTTAAGTTAAGCAAACATAATTAAAGTAAAGTGTAGACAAGGAAGCCGGATATACTTCACACAACGTGCATTCTTTGTTTTTAGGTTCAGATACTCTTGGTGGGTGTGTTGAATTTTAAAGAAACGATAAATTTAATCATTTCTTCAAAAATACGCGTCTGAGCAAAGGAAGGTAACAATAATAGTTGTCATTTTCAACGCACCCACCAAGAATAGTATTCCCGGCTTACTTGTCTATACTTTGATTATCTTTACTTTATTTTATTTGACTTTACTTTTTTATCTAAGAAATAAAGAAAAAGAAAAAGAGTGTTAAAAAAAATCCCCAATTTTTTTTTCACAATTTCAAAATTTTCTTGTGTCAATCCATTTCTCATATTGTTGTCTGCCTATGCTTAAATTTTCATAATTTTTGGATTGAAAAAGGGTAGTTTCTGAGTCTTTTTTGTAAACTTTTTGGTAGTTTTTAACAAATTTTGAGAAAACGAACATTTCAAACAACAGCCTCTTTAAAATACCATTTATAGAGGCATATTCGGTTTTAACAAGTTTCTGGTCAAAAATTTTGATTTCTTTACGAAAACGTGTGCATATAAAAAATATAGTGTTTGAAAAATTCTATTTTTTTTTAACATTCTCAAAATTTTATTTTGCTAAAATTTTTACCATATTATTGTCTATCGATATTTAAATTTTCATATAGTTTGGATTAAAAAAAGACAGTTCCCGAGTCATGTTTTGTCAAATGTCTGGTAGTTTTTCCCAAATTAAAAAAAAAAAAAAAAAAAAACAATTGAAAATTTCAAAAAATTATCTTTTTAAAATACCATCTAGATTCTAGAGGCAAATACTGTTTTAAAAAGTTACTGATCGAGACTTTTGGGCAAGTATTTCTACATGAAAACGTGTACGCATGAAAATAAAAATAAAAATCTTTGTTAAAATAATAGCATCTCCCGTCGTTGAAAATCTAAAATTATCTTAATAAAAGTAATTGAATATATTTTTATCCTGGATAGATAAAAAGATACACGTTTTTATCATGTTTTTTAAAAACAATGTTATACTAGCAGTATAGCAAAATACAATCTCTGTATTACGTCTAGACTGTTAAAACAAACCATTTAATTTTCTAAAATGTGTACCAGATGTATATTTGAATATACGTTTTTCAGTCTGACATAACTGCTGTGTATTCAGTGGTTGTTAACTTTGCTAATTATTATCATCATAAAAAAAAAAAATAGAACTTATTTATTTTAAATTAGATAAATGTACTTTGAATTAGATAATTTAGTACAATACATAATTATTTATCTGAGATATTAAATTAATTAGTTTAATTTAAATTAATATTTTTCAATCCATTCAGATAAGATAAATGATAGTAAATTATTTGCCTAAATAAATTTATCTAATTATGCTCAACACTGCAGTGTACACAATATTATTATCGTGAACACGCGAACGATAGAATTCGTCAAAAATGTATGTTTTTGAGCACGAAACAAAACACTGTAACAAAAAAAAAAAAAAAAAGAAAAAACGAAGAAGAAGAAGAAGAAGACAGAAACGAATTTAATTATTTACGTTGTTCGCTGTAATTACTATTTGTTCTTTTTTTTTTTTAACGAGAGAGTAATTTTTTTCCTCTATTTTCTTTTCGTCGTGCTTTATACTGTACTAACCCCAAAGATATGGAGCATCGTTAAACGCGGAGAAAAACACGCGTAACCGTTGGTGTAGCACGTTTTCATATAACTAAGTACAATGTATACACAGAATTTAATAAAAAAAAAAACGGATTTGAATGATATCGTGTAGGTGGCAGTGTTAAAAAAAAAAAATAAATAAATAAACAAATACAGTTAATTGATCTGGTCGAAATGATCTCTAGCCATAAGAAAATATCTCCATTATCCATGTCAAAAACAGAATTTGATTATTTTAATTACATATCCAGAGATATCGCAATGATGGGTATTGTCATTATCCTTGTGGGTATACCCCGTCGTCCTTTTTTGCCATGCTAGGCGAATTTCGGTTACTCCACCCGCATCAAACAGTTATTTTCTTTGGGGTAGGGGGTAAAAAAAAAAAAAATAAATAAATAAATAAACATTGAAATAATTAATTCGGTTTGTTCGAAATCTCTAAACTCATTTTGTCCTGGGCGGTCACTTATTTCGCTATGGCGTTGGACCGTGAGCCTGCCCCGGATCTAAATACATATTTTTCGATTCATTAAATCACGTGAAAAGTGACGGAAACCTCGAGTCATACATTATTCGATTGTATGAAATAATAATTTTTGAGAAAAAAAGTAGTGCAACAGCAGTTTGTCATGCCTTAATAGCCTTAATATATTGAGGCTGCATCGACCGTGTCGATTTTCGCACTTACTACCCGAAATTACCTATAAAACGACGCGAACACTCGTTATTATTAACATAATATCGTTATGACCATTATTGATTGCTATCCATTAAAGTAAATTAAAGTGTCGACGTATGTACAGGGTGTTTCAATACGATTTGACAAATGCAATAACTTTTGTTTACTCAATGTTTTTTTGACTACTTGCACAACTTTTAAAGTTGTAGAAAATTAACAGATTAGCCTTTTGTAGAACTTTAACAATCATTTTGTTTCTTTAATCGGGTTCATAAAATGACTATTTTGATTTTTTTTTTGGAAAATTAGGAATTTGAAAATATGTGTCCAAAAGGAAAAAAAAAATTGTTCAATGCTGTTTTAATATTTTTTTTTAAAAAAAAGACAATGAATTGGAGCAACAATAGTTATTGCTTATGTCAAACTGCACTGAAACACCCTGTGTGTGTGTGTGTAGGTACAAGACCGTATCTCATTTTCCGGAAGCGCGGGAATCGCGGATGTGTTTTTGTATCGCACATTCACCTTAGTAAGCTGTGCGAGACGAAACGATAAACAGCAACGAATATAAATTATTTTTATAATTTCGTGTGTTGTAACTATCGCGTTTGTGCGGCGGGCGGTTTATTAAACAACAAATCGTTTACTCGTTTTTTTCCAGTACACGATATTAATAATAATAATAATGCATGTGGTAAACGCTTATGATGAAATATGTGATATTAAAATATTTTTATAGTCGCATCGTCCGGGAGAAAGCACGCGTTTTTGCGCGAACCGAACGATTTAATACGATTTTTTAAACACAGCCATTTTTTTTTTTATTATTATTTACTATCAAACTGTATAATAATGATTGACAATAAAAATTGCTCTCGTGGAACTCGTTCCACGAGAAGCGTTATAGGTACCGCATAAATATAATATTAAACATTATTATTAAGTTTTGGATTTCAATGCAAAACACGTGGTTTTCCGGGTGCTCTGCACAGAGCCGAGTTCCGAGCACGTGATTAGCGAAAACTATCAAAAACATGTAAACCTTTTTTTTTATTTTATACAGAATTAGGGATTATTCAATTATAAAAATCACTCTACTAAGCCCTTTAATTTTGCTGATATAAGTAACAAAACACTGTTCATAAAATTACTAAAACTAATTTTTATAAATAATACATAATAATTATTAAAAAAATATCAGTAAAAAATGTATTTTACAAATATTAACTTTCGAGCCTACATGTATTTTTTTTTTTTTAATTTTTAGATTTTTGGATAATTTTATTATGTGTAGGCGCTTACGTTTTATTTCACAATTAATCAAAATAAATTAAGTCATTTCAAACATCATCGTAAATTGTTTTCATAATATTTACTGGAATGAGTATCAGGTATTCTTTGTCGTACTGAATGCGCTACGTACTTTTATCGTCGGACGTTAAACATTAAATTTGTCATTTTAAAATATTCGATTGAGTAAAATGTAACATCTTAGTTATCTGTTTCGATACATAAGTACAGTACAAAATATGTTTTATAGGTGAAAATCGTCGTCAACGCGTTTCCATTTTCATTCAATTTTCATCGATTTATTTTAACCTCATAACTGTTTTGAAATAATAAAATAAGTTATCAAATACCAATTATTATGGGCAGTGAAAAACTTTTTGGGTTATTATTTTACTACCGCGATCAAGTGTAATTTTTTTGAGGCGTGTTTTGATATTTTTTATGTCATTTTTCTGTAGTTTTTATAGGAATTTAAAACAGGTCCTTAATAAATAAACGTTTTTTCAGAAAGCGCTCGAACGCACCTGCAGTTGCATTGCAGCATGTTCTCCTCGGCTGACGGTCGTAGCACTCGGGTACGCAGAGACTAGGTCAAAAAATAAAAAACCGACACTGTGATTTTCCATCGAAATCGTAAATCGAAACATTTAACAATAATTTACGCTATTCATACTCAAATACACGTACCAAAATGTATGCACGTTTATGAGACGATGTTGGCGCGAAATTCATCGTTTCTGTCAGGGAAACACAGTTAATTCATAACTTACGCAGAATTGGTGTTATCGAATCAAATTTTTAGTTTTACCGAATTTTAC
Source organism: Stegophylla sp. TES_Ste_2020 (assembly GCA_025469315.1). Taxonomy (NCBI): domain Eukaryota; kingdom Metazoa; phylum Arthropoda; class Insecta; order Hemiptera; family Aphididae; genus Stegophylla; species Stegophylla sp. TES_Ste_2020. The sequence goes on from JAIPRM010001565.1 coordinate 26,419, forward strand.
AAGAGTAGAGTACTTTCGAGAGTGCGGCACATTCGTCTATTTTGCAGTGCTTGGATAGTTCGTAAATTAAAAACGACATCTTATCTTTGATGTCTCTCATTCGAGGAATGGAACGTCTACGTTCCCTCTTTCCGCCAAAAGAACACTTATCATTCCCAAACTATTTTTTTAACCCATTTTTCAAATATTTCAAAATCAAAAATAAGTTAAACAAAACGCGTCACTAAAAAATAACAGTAGGTTGCTCGGGTTATAACATGTATTCCTTTATGTTTAATTACTTGTACATTTTAATAATTCAACTTTTTAGTTTATTGATTTGAATGTCGATTTTTTTCATTAGTGCATACTTATGTATATTTATGCAACTTAAAGTGCATATAAAAGTCCGCGATCTACAGTAAAAACAATAACGGAAAAAATGAAACTTTAAAGTGTTCCTACGTTATTCGCCCTCTTCACCCTGTATATTATTATTATTATTATTATTATTATAGTATACATTATATGTCCGGTGAAAATAATAAAATATAATATCAAATCGATGTTTTATTTTTGTTTTCCAGGTAAGGAGAAATATTTTTACGGTGTACAATCGTCTCGTTGCTTTGTAGATGGTAAATGGAAATATAATATTAAACGGGACGCTGCCGGTTCGGTGAGTCTGAAGCGAATACATTTTACGATAATACGCCATAAAATAATATTATATTATATTATATAGCTCGAACGATGCCAATAAAACAAAAATCGTAGACGATATTACTCGCGGGCAAGTGTAGAAGTTATTCTAACGTTGTACTATAACTTGGGTTCCCGACCTTTTCATCTTCACTTCCTCCTCTTTATACCGTCAACACTATCAGACGGTCATGACCCCCATACTTTCATAAAAACCATTAGTGAAATTTCCAATTACTTTATTAGTAATGCACTCAAATTTGAATTTATTGACTTATTAAAATTAAAAATTCCAACGAGACGTATTTGATCGTTTGCATCTCTCCAAAGTCAGTGTACTGATTTTTATGACACGCAATGAAATTTTTATTTACTTAAGTAAAAGGTAAAAAAAAAAGTCCTGGCAAAAAAATCTCACACAAGAAAAGAAAGTTCTAGTTAATAAACCTGGTAATAAAAATAAGTCATTATTATTAGTTAATAATAATTTATAAATCTGGTTAGGGTAGCGTACGATATAAAATTCTTATACAACCGATTATTTGAACTAATAATTATTAATGCCAATGATGGTTCAAATATGCAAGTATTCGTATAATTGAAAATTTTAAACATGAAATAATTATTTAAATTGTGTACATAATTTGAAAAATTAAAATTAAACTCTCTAATGTTTGAAAAATGATCATATTTTAATTTGTTTTATTTCACACTGAATTATTATGATAATCATAGGATCATAATTGTGTCAAATTTTGGGTAGTTTTTTCAAAAAAAAAAAAAGAAAATAATGATAATAAAATGAAGAATTGAGAAATTCAAAATATGACCTCTTTAAAGTACCATCTAGAAGTAAATCCGGTTTCAAAAAAATTGCTGATCGAAATTTTTGGACAAGTATTTCCATACAAAAAGTTGTACATAGAAACAAATAAAAAATAAACATCATTGTAAAAACACTAGCTTCTTCACTTCGTTCAGAATCTAAAATGCAGTAATTTCAACGATGATATCATAATGTACGAACAATCAGTCTAAACGTAACGTAAAATGAGTAAAACCGAAAACGATTCAATCAGCTAATCAATGTTATATAGTAATAACTCTTAATCGATTACAATACATAACACGTGATAAATAACACGACGAAAACGACTTAACGCGTATTTTATGACCGTCTCAGCTGTATAACAGGAAATAAATACTTAGGTGTCTGCCTTTGGAAACCGAATTTGTTTTCAAACGATCTCTTTTCAACGGAATAATACAATTTAGCGCGGTAAATGTGCGGTGTGCACCTCCTGCTGGAGTAATCTCTACATTTCATTGCCTAAACATCCGCTTGTAAAGTGGCGTTTAATGTTTTTTTGTTCTTAACGTTCCGAACATTATTCAACATTTACGGGGCTGAAAGTAGATAATCTTAACAAAAAAAAGTGATTAAGTGACTAAATTTATCAAATTAAGTGACTAAACAGTGATATCTTGATTTTAATTTTAATTTTTTATTTTAACAAATTACTGTTGTTAAAAAATGCTTATAATTGTTTTCTATGGAAATGAAAAATCATTTAAATCTCTTGATTATTTGTAGTACCTTAACCTAAATTTTAATTGAAAAATTCCAAAAAAAAAAAAAAAAACTAATACCTAATAGAATTAGCAAAATAAAATATCAATAAAGACTTAGAAAATTATATTAATAATGGAAAAAAAAAAAAAAAAATGTTATCAGAATAAAATTACTAACATCTACTAATAATAAGTTATATAAAATAAAAATACTGTATGATTAGATAAAATAAGCTAATAAGTGACTTATTTTCTAAATAACTAACTAAAAGTGATTTGAATTTCAAACAAGTAATTTTTAATTAATTACATAAAAAAAAAAAAAAAAATTATCATTTATCAGTTTATTCAAAAAGTGCGCAAATGTGACACTCAAAGAATACATCCCTATGAATATCACTAACTTTACATTGAAAAAGACGCAATAGATAAAATTGCTCCGGTTGTCGAAATTTTAAGGAGAGGAAAATTTCTAGCAGACATCAAAATATTTAATAAATAATTATGGTAGTAAAATTGAAATGTTTCAATATCATAAATATTTGAAGAAATTGATACTCATAACCAGGGCTCGGAAGTTATGGTAGATAAAAAAAGGCAAAATATCTACGCACGCAAACATGCATGACAAAATGATAAAGTATGCAAAAAAATTATTTCAAATTTTAATTTAATATGTAAACATGTAGGTACAAAGTTAAAATATACAAAAATACATTTATATGCTGTGAATTTCGTCAGAAAACTAATTGGCGATTGCGTTTAGAAATCTTATTGGACTGCAAACATACCTAGTTAGAAAATATATATTTTTACATTATTTTTGAAGTCAAACACTAAATAAGTTTGTATTTTATAATACATGAAAAGTTGTTGCATTGAACCACGAATATTTTTTTAAGGCATTCAATACCAAATTATCGACAATAATTTGAAATTTTTATGTTTAAAACGAAAAAACAAATCAATTAGGTATTTTTGGAAATGGAATCAATAAAATATGAACTTTTTTCCTAAAAATTTTCCAAATATGCAAAATATACATTTTTAAATTTCGATTTTTAAACTCAACATTGTATAACTTGAATTTATAGCTTGATTTGTTATAAGTCGAAACCATATACACTTGCATTTTGGCGCTTACATTTGCTGTTTTTTTTTTGAAAAATTCTTATCATTTGTAAGTTCAATGTACATAAGACGTTATAGTGGTTTATTTTATTTCACAGAAATATAAAAAAAACAAATGGTTTTGGAATTACACTAAAAGTCAACAAAATATTTTCAAATTACTTAAATAAAAAATAAAATAAATGTAAGTAATTTCCTTTCAGGTGTTAAAAAGTTTTAAATTTTGATTAAATTTATAGTGCCAGGAATAATGGGTGACTGGGAAAGAGATAAATGAAGTGGTGCGTAGGCTCTTAACCTAGGACGATATTTTTAAGAGTTTAAAATTGTTATAAAGTCAGATCATAATACATTATGATCTTTAAACGAGGATAAGGAGATAAAAGGTAAGTTTGTGGGAAATATTATTACATTTGCCGAGCGGCTGAGTCCTCTATTTTACGAGCTAAATGGAAGAGGGGGGGACGAGAAAAATAATCTGCAGGCACGTGAAAATAATAAAAGCGTTGCTGCGCACCAACCGCAAAAATCAGTTGGGCGTATTGATGATTGAGGTCAAAATATAAAAAATAAAAATACAATCTCAACTACCGCGAGTGCGGCAAAAGCTAGAAAACTTATCGGGGGAAATTCTAGTCATATTGATTGGGGGGGGGGGGTGAGGAGGTGTTGTTCGATTTTAGCAGAGAAATTTAAAATTTGCAAATCCGATCTGATCTCATATTGTATAGTTGCTCGGAGATGCTTGAATTGCTACGTATTTGAATATTGTCTAGTATGTTCCATAAGTCTCGTGCCACCTTTGATAAGCAATCAGTATTTTTTAATATGGACTTTGAAAGATTTATTCTTATACAAATCATAATTTTATGACATGAATTAACATATATATGATTCAAAAAACATTTTTCTTAGAATTCAGTTTTTGAAAATCACAAACTAGCCATTTTATTTGAACATTTTGAAAAATAAATTATACTTATAAAATATAAGCTCAATGAAAATTAACCTAGATAGAGCAAATTAAGTTCTTGATTTCATGAAAATAATATTTATTAGCCAAAACACTATTTATTCTAACTTAATTGACCTTTAGAAAACGGGAAGTAAAGAACCTAACACAAACTTTAAAAAAATAAATTCCAAAAAAAAAGCTTAACAGATTCTAAATTGGTAATTTTCATTCAATTTTGATAGTTTTTATTTTTTTAATTTATTTTTGAAAATAGTCTACTAAAATAGCTATTTTTAATTGTTCAAAAAGTGAATTCTAGTTTGAATTTTAGGGGATGTGGAAGGAATGAAATTTTTATTTTTTTAATTAAAGCTTTGATATTGTAATAATATGTTATTTATTAAGGGTCGGACAGGATTTCTGGGTCATGCTGTAGTAAAGTTTAAATAACAATTTTTATGAATTATTATATGATTAATATACGAATAACATGTTATGAGTTTCACGTGGAGCGTTACAGTGTCTGCCGGATTCGTATTGAAAAACCGAAGAAGTATATATGGGCAGTAAATTGTAATTAGGACTTGGAATTTATTGCATTTCTGACATTTTTCCTTGGAAACGAGATTTATTGCGTTGCGAGATAATATGAACGCCGTTTCAGGAAATCAAAGCTTAGAAAGAACAATTTTCGGTGCGAATTTTTGTAATTTTATTTTTATTCTTGATTTCCTCTATGAGTTCTTAGCCGCGGAAAAATGTTAAAGAGAAATACACATAAATTATAATCGATTGAACTAGAATTAATTCGAGATTAATACGCGACCCCTGAAATGATATAAATGAGCAGAGAAAATCGATGACATTTTTACGTTTGTTAAAAAAACTGACCAAAATTTAATTTGATTGATAGGCAAAAAAAAAATTGTCTTCAAGCCAAATATTTTTTCGATTTTGTAAACATTTTTGCACCGTCTTTACCCTCTCCCCAAAATAAAAAATGTAGTTTTAATAATGGTATTGCGGCTCTGATGAATGATAAATGAAATTTACGTGCATGGGTTTGATTTGTAACATGTTTTTACAATAATATTTTCTTTTTATTAAAATATTTAATGAACACGTACATTTCTATGCTTTGTTTTTCATGCGGTTTCAATGAATTTTTTAGATCAACAATATGCAATCGACTATAGTCATTTTTTCGTACGATAAAGTTTGAGGCTTTTATAATTACGAAATCATTAATTCTGTCATCCGACAATCCGTCTGTGCACAAATGACGTCTGCGCAGATAGTTTTTTTTTTTTTTTTCTTTGTATTCACATAAACGCGAAATACGCTGTAAATAAAAATAACGCGTCGCAGGATTTCGAGTGTTTCGTTTTGAATTCGGGTGCCGCGAAGCTTGAAACAAGTGTGCAAACCGATGATCTTTGTACGCTCCGTGATGGGGGGGGGGGTGCACGTATCGATTTTACTATTCATATTTTTTTTCTTTTAAGTACGGTATTTTCATTTTGTCGCGTCGAATATTACGTACCTAATGTGCGTTAGTTAAGACCACCTCTCGCGGCGTCCTTATCGCGGAGTGGCAACGAGTACGGTTTTCTTTTTCTTTTTTGTCTCGAATTTTCACGTGAAATCTACGTTTACACAGAGCCGTGGCCCCCGAGTGGGAGGGGGAGGAGAGTGATAAAATGTGTGCGAGAATGAGAGAAATGAAAGAACTTCCGTTTCCCGCACACCTACACGCGCCTCTCTTATCGTCGTCGAACCAATAAAAACACATATTATTATTATAGATACGAACACAATAAATGTATGATATAAAATAAATCGACGACGCGCATGGCGATTCGGCTTAATGGCTTCCACAAAGTTTTGGTATCGTACTGTGTGAGCCCCGATCTTCTCACAACGTTTAATTACTATGGATATTAACGTCATTGCTGCCCCTTTGGAATTATTTTGAACTGAATGTAACTTGACGAAGCGTGTTTTTTTTTCTCGTTATTATTTTTTATTTTTTTTTTTTTCAATTTCTCGAACACAATTTTAAGGATTCACAGTGAAGCGATGAAGTAAGTGTTTTACAGTGATGTTTTTATTTTTTATTTATTTATTATTTTTTATTTTTTTTTTTTTGTATAGAAATACTTGTTCAAAAGTTTCGACCGTCGACTTTTTGAATCAGAATTTATTTTTAAACGGTACTCTAGAAAGGTAATTTTTGAAATTATCAATAGTTTTCTCAAATTTTGAGAAAAACTACTCAAAATTTGACAAAAAAAAAAGTTATTATTTTTTATCCAAACTTTATGAAAATGTAATTTTCCGTCTAAATTTAGATAGATAATAAAATACTATGGGAAATGTTTTGACGCTATACAATTTTTGGTATGTGAAAAAAAACTACATTGTTATTCTAACGCATTATTTTCTTTAAAATGTTTTTTATTCTTACATGTCAGTTAATAGTGGAATGTAATATTGTACGAGTAAAACAATAATTATTCTTAAGCTTTACAAGTTTTGAGTAAAATTTTCTTCAATAAACTGAAATTTCGCTCAGAATCTTTTTATTGAAGAAATAATTTATTGTTTCTTTAAAATTCAATATGCCCACTAAGAGCATCCCACCCTAATAGAGTGGGTTTCAAAAATTTTCGAGGGGGGGAGGGGACCTGTGTATACGTATACAGTATATTGAGTGTATTTGTATAGTTATTTCCCGAGAGGGGGGAGGTATGCATTTTTCTCCTGGGCAGTCCCTACTGGTCATATTTCTGAAATAAACACTGGTCATAGAATAATAACCTCATTTTTGGATTTGGCTTTGGCCTTTGGATTTAAATCATGTCCTGAGTGGGATTTTATCCTCGTGTTTCGTATTTTTTGGGCTCTTTAAAATTGGTTTTCGTAGCAATTCATCCGTATGGAAATACGAAATCCGTAGTCCTACCCGGCAGCGCGATGTAGGCACAAATATATATGGTTCTACTGCGGGCTGTAAGCACGAAATTCGGATTTTCGCGTCTTTCGCCCCCCCCGAGTAGTTGTCGAGAATACAATTCGAAATCCCGAGATTTAATTAAGCGGAACGGCGTTTGTTTCCGCCACAGCCACACCGCCACAGATAGTATACGGATACGGAAACACACACAAACATAAAATCGTCTTAATTGCCCCGACTCTCGCGGTCTCCGATACACACACACACACACACACACACACACACACACACACACACACACACACACACACACACACACACACACACATATATTATATTTTAACATATATAAGCACCCGGCAACGTCATACGAGCTATATATTATGTATATGTATATATATATATATACAGTGGAATGAGACCGGAAGTCGTTTTCATTCTTGGCCCGGCTTAATGTTTCCGAATCCATTCGAATTTTCAAAAACAATAAAATACTGACACACTCACATGCGCGCGCGCACGTGCTCGCGCTGGCAATAACATAAGCACGTGAATTCTGTGACGATAATGTGTTGACTATTTTGAGATTACTCCGAGTGAAGCGTAGAATGATTTTTTGATTGTACAATGAAGAAGAATTTTTTTTTTTTTTTTACGTGTGAAATTAAATTTTAGTATAGTCAAACTCGTCCGAGAGTATTGACGGTGATGGATCTATGGAGGATTTATCAAATGCTTTTGTCAAAAAAATTGTGAATTTCTCGGGGGATATTGCGGGGTGCTAATTTTTTTTTTTTTTTTTTTATCCCGGACGGCATTTACTCTAGATCCGGGGTACTGAGTATATATTGTCCAGTGGAGTTTACGAATCAGGAATTTCATCTACTCGGTATATTATATACTTTAGAGAAGGCATTAATTTAAATTCTTTTTCGCGTTGTTCATGTCGTGTAAGGAAAATCTTTATAGAAATAATTTGAGCAAATAGATTTTTTGCCTATTTTTGGTTATTTAATAAGTACCTATAATTTAAATTTTTCACCAGCTATCCAAAATATAGACGACTTCATTTTCAAATAGATTTTGACCGCTTTTGGCTTAAATATAGAATTTTAAAATAATCGGAATTATTTAATTCGAATTTAAAATTTTAGGTATTGTGATCTAATATTGTAATCCAACATTATGTCATATTTTCTACCACCATTTTTATTTTTATTTTTTTATTAGTAAAACCATCGGAAAAACATTGTCTTTATGAACTTGTGATGTTAGTGAAAATGTGTATAGTGCTCGTATTTTCATTGTAATGCATAAGTGGTATTCATAATGCATAATGATAGATTCAATAAAATGATTTAATGATCATCAATCCCACCTATATATAAATATTTGAATCTTTGGTTTTAAATTCTATCAAACTATTAGTTAATAATATTATTATCGAGGAACAACATATGGATTTTGACTGGGTGGATCAGAAACTTTCTGTAATTTAGTATTTACCGATTTTATGTTTGAGTTCTTTTAAAAAACGATCACAAGTTGATGTTGTTTGTACGGATTTAGCCAAAGCATTCGACACTGTCAATCATTAAGTATTACCTACTGACAGCCTAAGAAGCATCTGGATTTGGTGAACTTCTCCTCTCGGGGTTTAGTTTTTTTTTTTTTTTTTTTTTTAACCAACAGGCAGCGGTGAGTTAACACATTTGACGTAAAATCTAAAACTTTTTCGATGAAGTCTGGTGTACCCCAAGGTGGGAATTTATCTCCAATTTTGTTTTATTTTTTGTCAATAGTGTACGTACAGCTTTACCTTTTTGTAAATTGCTATGCTTTGCAGACGACATGAAGCTATTCATGGAAATAAAATCTATTGACGATTTTGAGAGTATTCAAAATAGTGTTTTTTTTTCGACTGTTGTAATGCAATAGGCCTTGTCAATCAATGCTTCTAAATGCCGAGTCATGGCGTTTACTAGATCTCGTACTCCTATACATTATGATCATAATAATATAATATTCTCCGTTTTTGCAATCCCAAGTAAATTTCAAAGTCCCTTCCCATACGTTTCGTTCTTAAAATGTCTTCCATATTTCCAGATACAACACTAACTATTTAGAAAATGTGCCCCTGAAACGTATTATGTCACTCGCCAATGAGGACCCCTCCTTTTGATGATGAAACAAGCGTTTTAATGTTTTTATTAATTTATTGTTGTATTTGTTTTCGTTGTTTAATCTATTTAGAATATTTTCTACTTTCACATATTCATGTATTAACTCTGTTACTTTAATGTTAAAAAAGAGTGTACTTCGCTCGTTTGAGTGTTCTTCGCGCGTCGTGTGACATTCTCTTGACGGGTGTATTGAATTTTAAAAAAAACGATAAATCATTTCTTCAATACAACGATTCTGAACGAAGAAAGTTAAGAATATAAAAAATGTTAGAAAATTGTCCAAATTTTTTTTTTCACATTTCCAAAATTTTTTTGCGCCAAAATCATTCTTATATTATTTTCTATGTTTAAATTTTCATCTAGTTCATATCAAGAAATGATGGTTTCCGAGTCGTTTTTATCAAATTGGGGATAGTTTTTTCAAAAAAAAAAAAAAATTGAAGAATTGAGAAATTAAAAAAATGACCTCTCTAAAGTACCATTTAGAGGCAAATTGCTGATCGAACTTTTGGACAATTATTTCCATGCGAAAAGTTGTACAGAGAGAAAAAAAAAAAATATCATTGTAAAAACACTAGCTTCTTCACTTCATTCAGAATCTAAAATGGGAAACCCGGATACTTGTAATAAATAAATAAATAAAAAAATCGTTGAATGTTTTTTTCAGTTTTAATTGCTGGCGATTTAAGAAATGGACAATTTTTAAAAATCTAAAACTGAAACCGTATACTAGTAGCCGGTTTCGGGTCCTGAATTTCCAAAGAAAACCGGATAAACCGCTTTCTTCGAGTCGTATTCGGTGTATTCGTGTATTTTGGTCTCTAGCCACGGTCAGACGGAAGTCATTCGATTTGACGGCAAACCCCTTTAAAAATACATAAAAATGTACAACACGGTCGAGGCGGCCACATAAGTATGTCGCATGTCGGGCCGTCGAGATATTTAATTTGAAGACGG
>JAIPRM010001566.1:0-36849 GCA_025469315.1 Stegophylla sp. TES_Ste_2020
AATTTTGAGTTAAGTACGGCATTTTGAAAATTTCGGAAATATCTCATTTTTTGTTAGTTTTTATGGAATAAAATTTTTGATTTTTGATATTAAGACTTGAAAATTTAATATGATCTCACTGACATATGTGTCTAATTGATGTGAAAAAATCTCAAAAATCGTTATTCAACTTTTTTTTTTATACCCGTTTGAAGTTATAATTATAAGTATAAGTAAGTTATAAGTATTTAAAAAACGAGAGTCATAACTCGTAATATTCACATAATAACGTATACGGAGTTCGTGATGGCGGCGAAATTATGACGTCACGTGTATTTTTCAAATGATCGTCACTGGCTCAATACTGGTCGTACACATTTTTAAATTGTATCACTGTTTTTAACTTACTAATAAAGACCTACAATTTAAAATGGATTCATTTTTTTGAGTTTTATGGTCCTTAAAATAGAAATTTACTTTTATAATTTTCATGAATAATGAACTCCCCTCTTTTGTTACTGTTACTAATCAATTATCCTCTCGTTTTTTATTTATTAAAAAGCTATTTGTAAAATACTTCAGTGAGCTCCATCCACTGCTCTTTGAACTAATATCATACAACACGTTAGATGAGTCAATCATTAGTTAAGTCCTATATAGAGTCATTACTCATTAATCATTACGCATTACCAACATTTTATTGCCCGTGGAGTGTTTACCAAAATATTAAATTTTTTTTAAGTTTACATGAAGTAAAATATAGTTTTAAAAATAATTGTTATTTGGAAATAAATAATAAGTTACAGTAGTAAGATCGTTTGAGGCAGTGGTTCCCAACCCTTTCTATTCTACGCCTCCTTTAATAGATTTTCAAAAATATCGCATCTCCCTCCTCAATGGATAAAAAAAAATTATCATCTTTGTTGTATACTTTACAAATAAATTACAAATGTTCGGAACAATAACTTTTGATTGATGATAATAATGAATAATAACGTGAATAATAAAACTATAGTAATAAATAAGTATAAAATAATAAGTTATGTTTAGCGGCTAAGCATTATTTGTAATCTTTATCCGTTATTGATATCTAATATGTAACGGTCGTTGTTAATTTTGAATTTTACTATACATTAATTAAAATTTTTATTTTGCGAACACTGCTTGCGCCTCTCCAGCAATGTGTACACGCCTCCCAAGGAGGGCGCCCCCCCAGGTTGAGAAACACTGGTTTAAGGTAATAATAATTAATAAGGTACTACTATAAAATGGAAATTCAGAACTGTAATGGAAGAATTTTTATTTACAATAAATTACAATTATTTTCATAGAAAATAATTACATCACATATTCAATGGCATACAATATGTATTTATAATAATACAATAAATTCTTATAATACTTTGATTAAATAACTTCAAAAATTAAATTTAATAACAATAGAAATAAGTTGGGCTTTATAATTGTTGTTTAATAAACACGCACACATACATACATACATGCATATATACAATATACATACATACATACATACATGCATACATACATACATACATACATACATACATACATACATATATGTATATTTAATAGTAATAAAGTATTAATTACCAATTTAAGCACAACTTATTTTCATTGACAAAAATACAGAGTTCCAACAGTACTCTACAATAACTTTTAAAAACATGAACAATGTCTTTTTGACTTTATAACGTACAATATTATACTTAATACAATCCATTTAACATTTACCTAACATTTGAAAATGTATTTGTAACGAACACAATGTAAATGTAACATCTTATTTACTAAGTCGAATATAGTCATTCAGTAATAGGGATTGGGCGAGGTGAACAATTTAGATTGACATAAATAATGTATTTCCTTAATTTTAATTCGTATAAATACAAGCTGAATGAATAATTATAATAACTCATAAGTCATAATGTATTATAGATATAATAATATTTATTATTGCATTTTTTTCTTAACAATGTGATTTGTGTTATTATATATTTCATTTATTTTATAACAATTGACTGCATTTTGAAAAAAAATACAATTTATTTGTCTTTAAACATTTTTGTGTTTTTTCTAGCAAATAGTTATGTATCTATAGTTATGAAAGCAATAATTATTTGAATTTTTCTGTACTGTTGAAAAATCACCTTATTCTGATTTCATTTTGATATGTGTTTCGTGTATATAGAACTGCATTAACAACAACAACGAAAAATTGTAATTTTTTTAATATTTTCTTTTTCAAGACTTAGTAAGAATAATAATATATAAATATATAGGTAAGTATTAATGAAAACATTATTTCTACATTTTTATTTTCACATCGTGAAATGAAAATTTCCAAATATATAAGATACTCTATTATGAAGTAATAGGCATGAAAAATAAGAAAATAAGTATACATTTGAGACTCTTGAAGTATGATGTATGAATGCCGGAAAAAGACCAAGGAAAAAAAGAATACAACTAATTTTTTCCATGAAATATTAATTTGTATGTAGTGATGACATTTTATTATTTGATTCTTAATTTATTTTATTACTGTTGTAATTTCAAGTTATAATTATAATTGCTTTAATATTTGCATGCATATTATGCTAATTTTACCTCCTATAACTTATCATCCCTAATAATAAGCAAATATAGAACTGTTGATAAATATTCTTTATCCCTATTTTTTGAGCTATAATTATAGCACATTATAATGTGTAGGGAACATAAGGGAATAAAGATATGTGTGCTATCATGGCTTCTTTTAGAGTTTGTGGTCTTTTTGTAGATGAGGTGTGGCATACACTTTTAACGAATTGGTTATTACGTCCATATAATTTTAAACCCTGAGTGAAGCGAAGAAGCTAGAATTTTACAATGATGTTTATTATTATTATTTTTTATGTACATTTTATAAATGGTAAAATAATTAGTTATAACTAGAGAGCGGGTTTTTAAGTTTTCACACTTTATGCAGCTCAAAGAGGGTAAAAGATGGAAATAATTTATTCATTACAGGATTTAATATAATATTATAATTAATTCAATATAATACAATAAAATATTATCAGTATTTTTATGTTAAGTCCTGTCACCTGCGTTAATTGTAATATGTACTTTAAATAGATTTAATTTAGATACCTTTGGTGTAAATAATTGGTATCCGGAAAAAATAACCCCGTAATTTTAGACTACGAAAAAATAATTCCTGATAAATAACCCCGAGAAAAATTAACTCTATATACTTATGATAGATGCAGTATATATTTTTTTATTTTTTTGTAATTTATTTTTGATTTAGCTAATTTTATATCCTACTATTAACTGAAAAAAAGAAATAAATTTTAATGAGAAAATTTTTTTTCACAATTTAAAAATTGTCTTTCATTAAAAGGTTTTCATATTATTATCAAATGTCTATCTAATCTATCTAATCTATCTGATCTATCTAATCTATCTATTCACAATAAACGCAAATTTTTTACCGATACCAAAGTTAATTTTTATTCACTACTCTACGTTCTCATTTAAATTTTTTTTTCTGTTCTCAGATAATAGTAGGATATAAAATTGGCTGAGTAAAAATTAATTACAAAAATGTAAAGTAAAGGCAAGAAAGCCGGACTTACTTCACACCACAGATTTTCTTCGTTCTCGGGTCAGATACTCTTGGTGGGTTTGTGGAATTTTAAAGAAACGATAAATCATTTCTTCAATAAGACGATTCTGAACGAAAGAAGTTAATAATATTAAGATCAATAATGGTCATCATATTCAACACTTACCAAGAGTATCTGATCCGAAGAGCGAAGAATATCTGTGGTGCAAAGTATGTCCGGCTTTCTTGCCTTTACTTTACTTTATTTCATTTCACTTTCCTTAATTACTTTACTTAACTTTATTTTATCTAATAAATAAAGAAAAGAAAAAAAAAATTTTAGAAAAATTTTCTAAATTTTTTTTTTACATTTTCAAAATTTTCTTGCGCTAAAATCTTTCTTATATTATTGTTGACCTATGTTAAAATTTTTGAAAGTGTGGATTAGAAAATGATAGTTTTCGAATCTTATTTGTCAAATTTTGGGTTGTTTTTTTCAAAAAAAAAAAAAAAAATTGAAGAATTGAGAAATTGAGAAATTTAAAAAATGACCTTTCTAAAGTATCAATTAGAGGTAAATACAGTTTCAAAAAGTTGCTGATCAAGACTTTTGGACAAATAGAATCCATACGAAAAAGTATTCACAGAAAAAAGAAAAAAAGAAAAAAAAGAAAAAAAATAAGTATTATTGTAAAAACACTAGCTTTTTCACTTTGTTCAGAATCTAAAATTAAGTATACATATTATATCTATCATTATTGTAAGTGTACGGGGTTATTTATTCGAGGTTATTCTTTCTCATAGTTATTTTTCCGGGGTTATTTATTAAGGGAATCAAATAATTATATAATGTAAGTATAGGTAATTAATAAAATGATAATAGTGTAAGACAACTACTGTTTGGTAATAATAATAATAACAATAATAATATAATATTATCATGATATACAATTTTATATTTCATGGAAAAAAGTATTTTTGTTCTTTTTACCTTGATATTTTTTTCCGTTGGTTTTTTTTTTAACATTTTCTTTTTTCCTTGGTCTTCTTTCGACTACCATGATATATTAATCGAAACTACATTATCATAGAATATAATTTATAGTAAGGTCAATAAATACAAGAAACTCAAATATTAGTTTTTTTAGTACTAGCTATAGTTTTTCTGGATTAAAGTAAATATTTACATGCGAAAACAAAAAGAAGTATCCTGCAAGAAGAAAATTTGGACACTTTTTAGATTACCCTGTAGCAAATAGAAATATTTTAATTAGTAACTTGATAACGACATGTTAGGTTGTATTATATCTATTTACTGCGAAGGAAATATGAGAAAACATTTTTTATAAATGTATATTTAACTAAATATATAAATATATTTATGAGTTAGTTCAGTGAACCTTTTTAAATGTAAAGAAATTGTTCGAAAAGTACAAATTTTTGTTCTATTAGTTCATTGCGTTTAATATTATTATGTCACGTCGACCGCTAAGAATCATAATATAGTATTTGCAAATAGACCAATAGCGTTCTTGTGGCCAGCGTGTGTGTGCGCGTATGACAGAGGTCACGCATATTATAATAAATTGATAGATGTATCCGGTGGTGAAGGTAGTGGTGCTGGTATCCGCTGTAGCAACAATGTGATTGTTTCCGGTCCACGACCATCCTCCAAATAGCCACGGTTATTAAAAGGGACATGGTGGCGGTCACAATAGGTGTATATTCCGCAAACAGGCCTTTTTACTTTTATTGTTATTTATTTTTTTCGTCATTTTGTCTACCAATTGAACAGGCTCGCCCGATCTCGCGTGCCCACGCGCATGTTGGGCGAGCGTGGCTCGTTTCACAAAACTGTGTCTAGCGTGTCCAACGACTGGAGTATCCCCTCGTCACGACTACACCATTCGATCAATTCGTCTAGGGTCACGTTACCGTCATTGTTTTTGTCGATTAACTGAAACAAATAATATACAACAGTTATCCCAACTGAAATTGATAATTTAAATAATAATAATAATAATATTTAATAAAATAATATAAAAATTAAAAAACGCGATTTTACTTTACAATATTTTGTTGTAATCAGGCATGCACATGGAATAATATTTTGGAAAGTTGTAGCCGGTGTACGTGGTGATAAAACAAAAGTGCAAATAGTCTATTTTTACCCATTGCCCAAAAGTGCAAAATTGATTTGCGCTTTGATACCATAGTAGGGGGATAAAAGTGCAAAAATATATTTTATACTTTTAATACAATATTGAACTCATCGTACTTTAGCTTCAGTTTAATATTTAAATCTCATTATATTTAGTTCTAATACATACTCTTATGCTCTATTTCAAAAACAATTTTAATATTTAATCATGAAAAATTGTGATGACCGTTAGTAAATGATAGTCATTTATGATAACTATATCAGCTATACAACAATAATATACAGCTATACAACTATACACATACATTTTAGATTTTGAACGTTAGTGAAGAAGCTTATGTTTTTACAATGATGTTTATTTATTTATTTATTTTTTTTCTTCCTCTGTGAACACTTTTTCGTATAGAACTACTGGTCCAAAAGTTTCGATCAGTAACTTTATAGATCCAAAATCGAACCCAGATGGTACTTTTGAGAGGTCATTTTTCAAATTTCTCAATATCTTTTTTAATAATGCGAAAAAACTGAAAAACAATTTTCAAAAAACGGCAAAATATGCAATTACCGCAATTTCCGTAAAATTGAAAATTACTTTTTGACATAACTTCTAAAATAATTCAGCAAAAGACTTGAAATTTTCACCAACCACTAAAAATAGTCACGAAAAAATGCCATAAAAATTTCAAAAAGATTTGATCAATTTTGAGTTAAGTGCAGCATTTTGAAAATAAGATTAAAAAAAACCGATTTTATTTGAGGGGGGCGATTATCAAGCCGAAATGTCCCCACGTTGCACAACAAGCCGAGAGATATTTTTGATTTGCGGAGCGAAGCAGAGGCGTCGACGAGCGTAGCGAGTTGACCAAACACTCGGTGAACTGACCTACGCCATGATAACATGTTACTTTAACTACCTCATCAGGATTGCTTTACTTTAGGAACAAAATTTCTTTTACCATTTTTTTTAATAATTTTGTTGTTGGTATTGACGAAAATTCAAGTTATGATAAGACCATTCTTATCAGCTGGGGGAAGTACTATACCCATCCCTAATATGTGACAACTGATAAGGCGTTGTGGTTTTGAGAAATGTATTTGGGCGGCAGTCCAAAGGCCACACCGTAATTACCGACTTGTATCGTA
The DNA here is from genome assembly GCA_025469315.1 of Stegophylla sp. TES_Ste_2020. Lineage (NCBI taxonomy): Eukaryota > Metazoa > Arthropoda > Insecta > Hemiptera > Aphididae > Stegophylla > Stegophylla sp. TES_Ste_2020. The sequence continues at coordinate 6,894 of JAIPRM010001566.1, forward strand.
TTAAATTTAGCGTTGAAAAATACGTAGGATAAGATAAGGGAATAACAATACACCAATTAGTGTCTAGATATAAAATACTCGATTAATTTGGCCGTACTTTCTTCGACTTTTTTTCAGTCTTACCCCTGTAAAATGTTTAATTCTTTGTCCGTAATAAATTTTATTGCACCAAAATATTCGCAATGAAGTTTTCTATCTAGACACCAAATTTCAAAAGAATCGGTCGAACCAATTTTCTTATATGTACGTTAAAGTGCGTGATTTTAGTTAAAACTAACGAATTCAGGCTAAATTCTAAATTCAAACGGTTATAAAAAAAAAAATTGACTAACGATTTTTGAGATATTTTCAGGTCAAGTAGACATATATATCAGTGAGATAATATTAAGTTTTCAAGTCTTAATATCAAAAATCAAAAATTTTATTGCATAAAAACTAACAAAAAACGAGGTATTTCCGAAATTTTCAAAATGCTGCATTTAACTCAAAATTGATCAAATCTTTTTGAAATTTTTATGGCATTTTTTCGTGACTATTTTTAGTGGTTGGTGAAAATTTCAAGTCTTTTGCTGAATTATTTTAGAAGTTATGTCAAAAAGTAATTTTCAATTTTACGGAAATTGCGGTAATTGCATATTTTGCCATTTTTTGAAAATTGTTTTGCAGTTTTTTCGCATTATTAAAAAAAATATTGAGAAATTCGAAAAATGACCTCTCAAAAGTACCATCTGGGTTCGATTTTGGATCTATAAAGTTACTGATCGAAACTTTTGGACCAGTGGTTCTATACGAAAAAGTGTTCACAGAGGAAGAAAAAAAAAAAATTAAATAAACATCATTGTAAAAACATAAGCTTCTTCACTAACGTTCAGAATCTAAAATGATGAACCATATCCTCACAATAGATAATATCAAATTCAGAGTATTTTGAATTATTTCCACACAAAAATGGAAGAAGTTTATGAACTCACTAGAAATTAGTCTATTTATGAATGGTCTATGTTTACCAAACCATAGGGGTTTATACTGTTGTATACATTCTGTATATTTAATATTTATGTTTAATTAATATTAGTAACACCCATTAAGTTATATAATATATATGCTCATGTGACGAACACGACTGTGAGAACTTACAGCCTTTCAAAAATCCACGGAATCAGCGTATTCCGACTAACCGCCTTTTTTTCGATTTGAATAAACAATTGTGAAGTGACAATGAGATATTGTTGACAACAAAATGTTTAAAAAAAATTGTTCTTATGAATATCAAATGGCCAGATGAGTTACAACTATAGATAGTACGTCAATATTTGGACGATGCAGCACGCCATTGGTTCAGAGACCGATTTACACTATTGCCGCCCCTAGGCAACTGTTTTTTAAACACAAGAAAAATATTTTCTACCATTCATGTGTAAGACGTGAATTTTGGCGTGAACATTTTTTTTTGACTAAATAATCAATTTTTAGGTTCAATAATTGTTCTATTTGTAAAAATAGGATACCAATACTAGTGTCAAAAATGAAAATGTATTATAAAATTGAATAAAAATATTATTAATGAATTTAAAATATTCTTCAAAATTAAAATTAAGTATTCAATAATCCTGTAGTGCTAAAATAATCGATATAGATACTTTAAACTTATTTTTAGTGTAAAATGGTGTAAAAAATCAAATATTTAATCTTAATAAACCGAATTTTCCCATTTAGTCATCCCTATATTTCCCAGAGAAAATTTTAAAAACGACAATTCTCATTACATTGTTATATTATTATATTGTAGGTATACCAACATCAGTAACATTTAATGAAATAACCAACACTTTGGTAATGGTTTTTAAAATAAAAAATTTTTTTGGAATATAAAAATGTATGACTACAATTATTACTTTGAAGTCGATGAAAATATATATCTTTAACACGAAATTGCCACTTTCGAAAATTTGCCGCCCTAGGCAACTGCCTACTTTGCCTGACGCTAAATCTACCACTGATAAAGTTACTGATGGAAATTTCATTGGAAAATGGTCCTGCCCCTTTTTGTTTTATGAGACTTGTATGAAAATTAATATAACAGCAATCTAGTTGTTATTTAAAACCATCCATCTCAAAAATAGACTACTGGATACGTGCCTCTTGATTAGTGGCGCGTTTCTGTGTCAATGTGTGTGCGCATGCATGTTTTTTGTGTGAGTGTGATGAAGTGCTTACGTATCGTCGTGACATTATCCACTCGATCTGACGTGATACGGTTTCAACGAATCGTTGGGATGGAACCGGGTGACGGTGCAACGTCGTCGTGGCGGCGGCGACACGACAGTGACATAACTGGTGCGCGCGATATTGCTGTTGTTGTTTCGTTATAATATTATTATTATTATTATGCGGACAACTCAATAAAACATCTCATAATAGTCGTGCGGCAGACACCCGTTGCTGTCGTCGTCGTCGTTTGGCTGTGTTCAACGTTTGTGCAGGTCGTGAGTAATTATTATTGTTATTATTATTATTATTATCATCATCATCATCGTAACACTTCGATCGCGCCACCAAGCCGCGTATACGTATATATCAGCACGGGCGATTGTAATTTCCAACCGATTTCACCTAGAAGTGAAGAATTTAAGTTGAAAAAAAAATTAAGACGAATTTACCATCAAACTGGTAAAACCGATAAGATAGCTTCAACTCGGTGTAAATAAATGAACAATATACGTATAATTTTTTGTAAATGATTTAAATGTGAATATTTATAAAATTTTAATTGAAAAAAAAAACTGTAATTTAACGTGAGAATCGGTTCAATGTATAAATTTTAATTTTAAACGCGCATGTATAAATATATAATGGTACCTGTGGGTTATCATTGACTACCAACGATTTTCCAGTAATTACAAATAGGATATTGCGACGGGCAGGACACTTTTCGGCTAAAAACCAAAAATCTATTTCGGACCTCTTCGGCCATTCTGTAATGTTCGTTTTCGGCCAGTAGACTATTTTGATCACCACTTTAAACATTTAAAATATTTTTCACTTTTTATCTGTTAAACTTTCAATCAAATAAACGTTTTTATAATTTTCTTGAAAACGATTTCAAAAATTAAGTTAGCAATGATTTTATTAAGTACTAGAAGCTTCGTTTCTATGTTATTCTAGAAAACTAGAAACATATTTTGACATTTCATTACCGAAACGTCCAAGTCGCGCCTCGCACAGAAAGTCGATTATCAAGTCGAAATGTCCCCAAGTTGCACAGCAAGCCGAGAGATATTTTTGATTTACGGAGTGAAGTGGGTCGAACAACACCCGGTAAAATATCCTACAAAAATCACAACCCAGTAAACTAACCTACGCCGGCGTGTGATTTTAAAATTACACACATATAATATTATATTTAAGACTTTACATTGGTGACCAAAATTGTTTACTGGCCGAAAACGAACATTACAGAATGACCGAAAAGGGAAAGGTTAGGTTTATTTTTTGCCGAAAACGGTTCTGTTCATTGCGACTACCTACGAGATTACACTGTGGTTATCAATAATCCACAAGTACCAAAAAAATTACCTACGTTTTTAAAATTTTTCCGTTATAATTTACTAACAAAAAGGTTGAATTCGATTTTGAGCTTATATTATACCTGTAATTTTTTACAGAAAATGCAGACATTTACAAAATTCTATATAACTCTAGACTAAAGTTTTATTATTATCATTTTTTTTGTTTGTGATACATTGGTATATTTTCCTGTAATAAAAAAAAATGTTCATCTACCTCTGCAAATATATTAAAATGATGGTAGAATGCACTGTTTTTTCAATCATAAATACTAATGACAAAAAGAAAAAAAAAAATTAATTCTCAACTGGGAAATATTTTAGAAATGTGTTGTATTCACAATATTATGCTGTCACTATGTGTGTGTGTGTGTGTGTGTAGGTACAATTAACAGAGTGGGTATAGAAAACAATATTCATATTGGAAATCAACATAAATATTATTCTAAAAATGTATCTACATTGTCCTGTTCCGAATTCTTCTTCAGAGCGATCATTTAGTGCATCAAAACGAATCTAAAATTACTAATTATTGAGAATGACGAATAGTTTTTCCAAACTAAATATCAAATTAGATATTACAAGAATGTTAGATTATGAAGACATAATTAAACCTACTTTATATTTGTGATAGATAGACAAAGAAAAAAATAATGCATTAATTAAGTTTACACTTCAATTTAATGATATACAATTAAAAACATATTTATTTTCTTTAAAAAAAAGTTACAATTAATTTAGATGAGGGGGGACCCTAACGAACAATTTCTGAATACGTCCCTGCATACAAATTGTCGTGGGTGAGGCATGTATTACCCTTAGGTGCCCTCCCGTAGATTCCCTTGTAGGGTATGTTAATTTATTGTTGAACGTTTTTACTGTTCTTACAAAATTCCTTCGGGGTCCGCGGATTGCCAACCCCGGCTTCACGAACTCGAGTAAACACGTTTATTATGCATATGACGTCTTATATTATTTTACATTTTTATCGTAATCACGTTCGAAATCCGACTTTTTCTACTGTCACACCAGCTGTCCACAGCAACAATATTAATGTAATTCGATAACGGCATTGTGTTAATTTTCGCGTGCCCACTGACCGTTACAACGGAGACGCTGTTAAGATACATAATATGAGTGAGCGGCGGACAATTATTCAATTATTATTATTGACATCAATGACATCATTCCTACAGACACTGATGTCTACAAGACTCCAGTAGGTTTTTGATTTCGGCACGTTATCCGCATTGAAGCACGTCGTTTGAGGCAGGGCTTAGATTTTGCAGCAAAATAAATCGTTAAAAAAGCGTTTTTCATTATTGTCAAACGTAGAATTTATTTAATTTTAGAATAAAAGATACTTCAAAAATACAAAATTATGTAATAAATTAAAAATGAATTATTTTGTTTAAAACTTAGTCGGTTGGGTCAAGTATATTTCATTTCGTATTTACAGACTGAAAATTTCAGCATAACAATTACAGACAATATTAGTCTTTTGCAGTACAGTGGTGGTTATATCAAAGTCTTGCGGGAAAGGCTAATTCAAAATTTCAAACTGAAACGTGCCTCTAACCTAGCCATCATGGAATTCATTTCGTCAACTTTCTTTTATTGGTGTTATTTATTTACGTATTAACTGAAATGATTATCTAAATTTTCGAATTTAGATTACATTTTATTTTTTTCTAGTATTCTAGTGGTTTACGGGTTATTTTGGAAAAAGATGGATAAATATAAAATTAACGAGGTATCTACAAATATAACCTATACACGTACACCATGTAATACATGAAATTCTAATAATACATAGGCTTTAGAGATACTTTGGCTAAAATCGATCTAAAGCAAGAATGGCCAATCCAAATGATCTCGCGGGCCGCTTTGAAAATACATTATAATCCCGTGGGTCGCACACAAAAAATTATGTATTTCAATTCCAATATTAGATTTTGACCCAATAAAAAAAAAAAAAATGTTCAAGTAAAAATTTTAAACATTACGAATTACTTTTTATTGTTTTTATCATTATTATTAGATAAAACAACTCGTTTATAATCAGCAGACTGTTGTACTCTTAATATATATATATATATAGAGAGAGAGAGAGAGAGAGAGAAGCTGCTATCATCCAGTTAAGTAACATTATTATAAATAAAATAAAAACGTAACTTCACGACATAAGAAATATTCTGCACTAAAATAAACACATTAGGTATTTAGAGGTTTAATGAATATCGCAGGCCATAAGATTATCCAAGACAGGCTACATGCCACACACCCCTGATCTAAAGGGGTGAATGTTAACGCAACTTATCTTCCTTTCACTGTTGACTACTGATATTAAGATTATTGTAAAATTGATGTTCAATTGGTGGTACTTATACATAAAGCAGTTATGTTAAATATTTTTCATTTTTCAACCCTGTTATTTGGTAGCCTGTTGGATACAATAGAATTAATTTTTTGTATCAGTATTCATAAAATTTTGAATTTTTATTGAACATATTTACACAACAAAATTGGAGTTGTGCATTGTTTAAATATATATCCATAATAACAATCCATAATCAAATGTATTACATTTCTGTAATAAATTTAAAATAGTAGTTAAAATAATTATTTTTTTTTTTATCGACAATTTGTTATTCTACAATTACAATTAAAATAAATTTTAATTTTTAATTACTACAGTATTACATTTTTTTAAATCCAATTTAACAATAAAAGGTTATTATTAAGACTAGAATTTATTTACACAAAAATATCATGAAATATTTCGGCATATTTTGCCATTTTTACTCAATTTTCGTCGGCTTTTACTCGTTTTTTGAAAAAGTTCTAAGAATTTTGGAAAATCAACAATCTAAAGTATTACTTTAATGTGATTTCTGATAAACAATTTACTGGATCAAACTTTAAATAAGTATTTCTATAGGAAATAGTGTTTCTATAAAAAAAGTAAACATCATTGTAAAACCACTAGTTTCTTTTTCAGAATCTAAAATGTCTATTCCCTTCAGAAAAACTTTCTTATTGTGCCACTAAGCAGTTATAGGTATCAATGTTATTTGTTATGTATAGAGTATTAGAGTTCGAGGACACCGGTTATGAACGAACGGTAGACGGATCGCATTGACCGGGTTAAAGTCACTGTGTTTTTATGTACTAAAAGAAAAAAATTGTCACGTTAACAGACCGATAAAATACATTTAATAATCTATTCGACTACTTGCAGACTGCAGGCTTTCGTCTGACCCTGTTGTAATGTTTTTTAAGCTGTCGGAGCAGTCAGTATAAGTATAATAATAATAACAATATGTAATATTGTATATGTTGTGTTTACGATATGTGTATTAATTTATATGAATAATTTATATCGTTTGCGTTGTTTAACAAACTTTGAAGGTTATGCGTTTTAATCGAAATTCATTATAAAACGGTTTCCAATTAATGAAACACAATGAATTAATGATATCGTCTCCGTCCGTTTTAGAACATTCGCTGCTCGAAACTTAAAATGAAAAGAAATTAATATTAAAATCATTACATGACGTGTCATGTATTTCAACAAATTGAGAACCCCTGATTTATAATTTTTGTTTGTAAATTTTATGTGTAGTATCAAAACAAATTTCCTGAAATATTACAATTTAAAACGCGTATAATACAGGGGTTCCAATTAAAAAACAACCCAGAAAAATCAACTGTTCGTAGCTCCATGTACACTTTTATAGATCAACACAACACACCTACTGCCTACAGGCAGTATACATACAGTGACATCTGTGTCGTCTCCTCGAACAATGTTGTCACTTTTTCCATATTTTTCGTCGTTAAGACCCTATTGAAGCAATTATGCTGAAAATTAAACCGATAATCAGTTTTATTGAAAATACGAGAAACCACATCTGTATGGCTGTAAATAATAAACTTATTCCCTGATGGTTGATGCGACTGTGAGCGAATTAAAAGCTTTTAAAATAAAAATTTGTTTTCTGATTAAACGGCTAATCATTTTTTGATAAAAATAAAACTGACAAAAATTGTTGGCCCGGATATCATTCCTATCGATAACATTATTTTTGTGAATAGTTTGCCACTTTTATTTTTTACTAGGAAGTGACACAGTTTGTGATACGTCTTAATTGGATCATCTGTTATTTTTAAATGCGCTTTTTAGATACCACGTTGTAAGTGATTATAAAACTCTTTACGTTTTTTTTGACACTTTTATTTTATCGGCCACTCGATATTATAGCAATAGCAGTGATTCTCGAATACTTGTTATTTTTATTTTTATTGACTTGAACAACAGTAATATTATTATCAAAAGTACATGTATAAAAAAAAAAGAATTTATGCGCTTATTTTTATTTAAGTATTAGAGAAAAAATATGTATATTAAATTAAAACAAATTTAAAAATATTCAGCAAAACGTATTTTACAATGAAAGTAAAATTATATTTACATTAAATAACAAATTTAATTATTAACTAGTAATTCGGACTGCTTAAGAATTTATATTTTGGTTGAGATACCTTATCAATAAAATAAAACAAAATTAAGGTCATAAAATATTTACGTATTTCTAAAAATTATAGACACACTCGGTGAACGCTTGTCATCGTTATCTTTACTCCTTCCAGGGTTAATTATAAACTCTTGATGAACTCAGTCTCTGTGTTATTTTAAAAATGATAAAACTTAAAAGAAAATGTACAAAATTGGTATCTTCGCGAATCTAATATGAGTATGACTCGAAATAGCTGAAAATAGTTTGTGATAAATAAATACTTTTTTTTTTCTATATGTGGTGGTATTCGTTACGCTATTATGATTGCTTCTGCTTGTTAGGTTTCAGCGTGTATAGGGAATATCATGTGCAGAGAGGGCCACGTACAGGCTCCCAAAATATATAAACGATAATACTTGTGTTTTTTTAATTCATGTGATAAAATATAATGTGTTGTACAGAGAAATAAGTACAATTTATGACCCGAAGACACCGATTAAGGGTTGATGAACACATGTAAATTCTAAAAATTCCCGGCCTTATCAAATTTTCTAATCCTTTATGTTTCGCATCCTTTATAATAGTATATAATTAGCAGTTATGGTTGTAAATCTATTCATTTATATACATAAATATATTATATAGGTACTAGTGGTTTAGTGCATGCGTATGAATTCAAAATACATATAAAAAAAAATATTACGCGTCGTACGATCGAAAATGGCGGATAAAATATTATAATACGTCGTGTGGTGCAGTGTTATTAATGTGTTTGACATTTAAACGTTCTCGAAATTTGTGTAACACACACCACGCGTTCTCGTATTATTTCCGGACGGAAATAATATTATGTGATTTGACAGTAATGATTGTTACCTCCACGAGCGATCGGACTTCGTTAGGACTCGTGTCATGAATATTAGTCGGCAATATAAGTCCTAACCTTGGGCGAGATTCTAGAACACAATACTGTATTGTAAATATTATACAGGATATGTGACTAATAATAATTACGAATCCGTGTCGCTTCGAACGGTCAAAAACCGGTTCGCTGTAGTCATGAATTTCAGTCACTTCCAAAAAAAAAAAACTCACGACGGCGGGACCAGACGAGAGGATAAATCGCGATAAAACTGTTAAAAACGGATACCAAAATACGGCAATCGGTTTCGTGTTTTGACAGCATCACGTGTTGCACGAAAAACAACTTGATCGGCACGAGTTGTTCCGAGTACTACCTATCGATTCACTTATCGAACAACCGAAAACAAAAACAATGCACTCGAGTGCGGGCAATTAGAATATCGCATTAGCGTGATAAAATTATTCAGTTTTCGGACGTACCGTTTCCGCGGCGCTTTTAAGATTCCTAGTGTAGATAGTAATAACTAGGGTCCGGATTTGTATGCATTTTCATATTTGTAATGTGTGTATGCAGATCAATGGGAACAAGAAATGTGGGCGATTTATGTAGTGTAGAATGCATAAAAATTTTTTTATTCTGCAAATAAATGCATATTTTAGGGATGACAGCATATTTGAAGAATTTTGCATATTTAAGCATATTTTATAGAAAAGTTCATTAAACCAATTATTTTATTTTCATTTTCAACTTAAAGACAAGATTATGATTTATGAGTTTATAACGTTTATTGTTGGAAAATAAATTGTACTCCTAAAATCCTATATTTTTGTACAGTTTGTGTTAAAATTATAATCTCCTTTAGGTTCGGTGCACATTTAAGTTATTTTAATGCTCGACACCGCGATAACGGCGAGGTATATTCTCAAATTTTCACGCATGTCACCATTGATATGAATACTAGTATTTATAATCAATGATGTCACTAACGCGTTTCAGCGGGTATGGTCGAATTGCACTTCTTTAAGTCGAATTGCACTTGGGTTGAAAAAAGGTAATCGTCGAACTGCACTCGGGTAAAAAGGCAGGTAGTTGTCGAACTGCACTCATCTTCCTTCTCACTTACAGGCTTAGGACTGATAATGATTTTAATCATTGGCGTGATTAAAAATGAATTTTTTTTTTAACACATACCAGTAGGTTAATATATATTTTACTTGCATACAACTTATAAAATCTTAAAAATATGTTTTAAATCGTCAAATATTATTTTTATTATAATTATAATTTTTCTTTTGTCTACTCATTATAATCAATTTTTGTAATAATGACAAACTTATTTTAAAAACTCTAACTTAGTTATTTGCTTTTGAGCATATAAATTTATATAATTTTCAATGTCGTTTTTTTTTCTTTTTACTCGAGTGCAGTTCGACCACTACCTGCGTTTTTACCCGAGTGCAGTTCGACCATTTTTTTTTAGGTAAGAAGTGCAATTCGACCATCCCGGTCTCAGCGGCTCCGTGGTACATGCATTTGCGTCACCGCACGTCAATATAACGCAAGTGTATACTAGGCTTTATCGCATTGCGGTCGTTGGCAAAAACTCCGTTCGATTTATCCTATACAAATTTCCTTTTTAAAATTATATTTTTAGCCTTAAATTTTAAATTTTATAAATGCTTATTAATACCTCATTAATTTTTTTTTACTATTATTTTCAACAAAAGTATTTATTTTATTTTATGAATACATTTTAAAATATTTTTTTAATTAAGTATTGTTGTTACTTGATGCCTGTAATCAAAAAATTAAGTGTACCTAATTAAGTTGTCTTACAATTCATTGAAGAAATAAAAAATACATAGGTATATAAGTACATATATATTGGGTAAGAGCATATATTTGCAAATAATTAAAAAAAAAAAAAATTGAACATATCAAGTGCATATTTAAAGGTTTTTTGGTGCATTAATGCATACTTTTTTAAGCTTTTTGAGTGCATACAAATCCGATCACTAGTAATAAGTAATAAGTAATATTTTACCAGGGTTGGGATTTTGTAGTATTTTCATAATTCTTATGAGATCCTGAAAAAATAGCAGAGTTAGATAAAAATGTGTTTTATGATACAGAGAACTCAAATAAAAAATTTTATTTTGCTTTTTTTGCATATTTTATGATACTATAGTTTTTACTGCTTTTTTTTGCATTTTTAAAGACTTTTTTGTATTTTTCCCTAGTTTTAAATCAAAATCGTTCATATTTTATAAATTTATATTTTAGTAAACGTGTTTTTAGATTTTTGTCAATTGAATTATCAAGTAAATTGTAAATGTATTGATTAAGTAAATAGACCGATTGCGCTGATGCATCATACCTTTTAGATAAAAATAGTGGTTTGTCTAAATTAAAATGTACTTCAAATCCCTTGGAAGGTAAAGAAAATTGAATTACTTGGTAAACTTAAATGTAGCAATATTGTATATTTCAAATACGCATTGATTGTATCAGTGGACGTCGAACGCTTATTTTAAAAAACTACATAGTAAAAAACTTTGTTGGCAGACAACCGCCGTAAAATCAAAATTCAAAAATCTGACCAAGTATTTAAAAATTCAATGTAACACTCAAGGTGAACATAGCTTACTTTTATTTAAAATTTTTGAAGATAATAAATTGGGTAATTTTTTTTACAGCCCTTCAGGATTCTGATCAGAATAACTAAATGATTTCAAAACTTAAGTAACTACTTCTAATAATTTGTTAGTTATTAAAAAATTATTAATTAATAAATTTCCTTTTTTTTTTCGCATATTTTATTGTTTTTATTACATATTTAGCGATATTTAAGGTAATATTATTGTGCATATTTATGCAATTTTAAGTGCTATAAAATCCTAACTCTGTATAGTAGTACTATTATTATTAGTTTTTTCGACCGAGTGGTTTCATTTTCGACAAACGCCGGGCATTCATTATTATTATTATTATTATTAAACATTGTTTATAGGTAGGCACCAGTCGAACGCGTGCGTTATAATATTTAAATTCATCACCGTATGACGCCCACACGACGCGTGTATAATAATATGACGTTGCTGTAATGCATTAACGTTATTTCACCGGCCTGTAAATTATGACAAATCGCAATTATAATAATTAATAATATGAAACACGTGTACGCGGGACGAGACGGCGGCACTGTTATGACGATTTTATATTTTGTTTTAATTAATCGCGCGTGCTGCGTATATTATAAAATATTATAATAATAATAACAGTATTATTCTGTGGGTACACAGCAAGGCTGATAACAATATGCCATTATCATAATGATATACATGCGCGTGCGTGCGCTAGTCGACGGCTGCAGCCGTGTAGATACGATTCGGAGAATTTGAAATTACATTAGCGTAATGAATAACACAAGTAGGAATACACGTAGGAATTTCTCAAGGGAGGGGCAAACGTATTTTATCCTTCGGTTAGCACTAATCACTAGGTATTTGATTAGTTTATTGTTTGAGACATTTTTTTTTTTTCATATACTGACCTAATGCAAAAATTATTCATGAATTAATTGGAGATAGTTAAAATTTAATCTTATAGTCAGCAACATTAATTTTAATCTGTTGATAGATAGTTAGTAATTTTAAATTAACAAATGCATTTTTTTAAACACATAAAATAATAAGTACGACCTGATTTGACAGTCATAGATTATTTAGAAAATTTAATATTTCTTAGTTCTATATAAATTAAATAAATAACAACCATACCATATTGAAATTAACTTATTTCTTAAATTACTTAAAAAAACAAAACATAACTGTATTACATTAGAAATATAATTATAATAAACAATGTTGTTTAAAACTGTACTTAATAATCTAAAAATTATATTATTTATAGATACAGCAATCTATTCTATGCATTCTTTGAACATTTATTATTTTTTACCAAAAAAGTAAAAACATAGTTGATACTGTACTCGGCTGCTCCATTACATGTCATAAATCTATAAAATCAATGTTTTTAATTTTGAAGTTTAATAAAGGGTTACTTGGTAAATATTTATTTCATGACATTTCATATTGAATCATGATTATTATAATTGAATTTAAAAAACCCAAGGGGAGGTCAACTGCCTCTGCTTGTCCTTTCCTGTGGAAGCTCTTGGTAATGAAATTGCGTTGCAATCATTTTAACGTGCATTAATAATAACAATAATTAAAATAGAACAACATTGTCAAAAGTAACTAATTTTTGCAGAAGAGTATGTAATTTATTATTATACATAAGTGAGTCTTTTTCAAAGCTGATCTGTACTTGGTTGCAAAGACAAATTTTTGCTTTTGTTAAAAATTATTATGAAACATTTAGATACGTATATGCTTTGATTCTGATTTCATAGTTTAAGTGCTTAAAGTTCCCACGTGTGGAGGTTTAGCATAGTTGCCAGACTCCCGTATTTTAACTTAAGGTTCCTTTGTCCCGCAACTCTCTTCGGGACATAGAATGTCCAGTTTTTCAAAAAAATGCCCATATAATTAAACATAATATCATTTTGACTCTTATAGGATATCAGTCAACAAAAAAAAAAAAGAAAATTACATACTATCATTGATTTAAAAAATAAGAGGCTTGTTTTTCAACTATTACTTATCAAAAATTCTGTAAAAAAAAAAAAAAAATTTAACTTAAAATTAATTAACTTTAAACTATAATACCATATTAAATATACCACGGGTAGATGGTTTAGTCTCTCTCTCTCTGCATACGCTGTCGTTAATATTTTTGTGTAAATCAGTTAACGTGTATGTATATGTATATCGCGGCGTGTATGCCGCGAGCAGTGGTTTACCTATTTCCTATGAGACATGAAAGGCAAATGACTAAATGGCCTCCAAAATTAGTGGGCGTAAAATTTTAGTATTTTGACACGGGACATAAATATCTTCCGCCGAATAAAATATTAATCAAAAAACTGCACTGCAGTTGACAGAATTAGATAACATAATGGAGTAATGATATGTGTTCGTGGTGAACTTCCATATATTTTAATATTAACATGAATTTACAAAAGCTTCACCAACGCGCACTCGTGTAGATAGTGTAGAATTTGCATCAATTCAATTCTGATTATTACAAATTAATTTGGTTCTATCAAGTAGGCTGTGTAGTTTTTCCTCATTTTTTATGACCTTTGTTATTAACTTCAATTTCAAAATAAGTTTCGTTAAACTTTTATTCTATTCAAAATATAAAAGGACATCTGAATAGTATTTGTTCGCGTTGAAAAAAATTTTTTTTTGTGGTATAAAATATTTTACAACTAATAATTATTATAACAAGGTGCTTGAAATTGTAAATGACGGTGGGAGGAGCAGCCACGTTTTCAGTTCACTCTAGGTCTTAGAATTTCTAAATCAGGTTCCGGCCGTGAGCGTCAACTACACACCGAATAACAATACTATTGTATACACTGTAATATTATTATGCAAACGTTGACGAACGATCGATCGTATTGAGATCGTAAACACAATATTATTATGTTATCACTTTTCGTGCGACCGAATAGCATAACATTTTTTTTACTGCCGTCATTATAGTCATTATAAAATACAAACCGTGCGGCGGTTGTGTAATAAGTAATAATTCAAAATCAAAGAATTAAATAGAAAAATATATAGGTGTATGTATATCGTCAGTTTGAATGCAGTTTTAAATAACTATACGATGGGGTTTGGCGTTGTGTCTGTACTTTGTATTCAGTCGTTAGTTAACCTTTCTACGTTTAATTCAAATAGGAGAGTTCCGGGGTCGCAGACTCTACAATCGAGACGGACGATATTGATGATTATATTTCGATTGATAAGTCTACACGGTTAGAATTAACATTACAAATTATTATGTGATATCGAAAGACGTGATATGAATGACCTGTAATCTCAAGCGCTTCAGCGGTGGTTGCTGTATTCCATTCAGAGTAATAATATTATGAAGTGTAATTTCCAATACATAATAAACTTTCCTATAGCGAAAAATAGTGTACGTGCATTATGCATGTTTTATACCTACAACGTTTCTTTTTGGTTCGTCCATTCTTCTTATTCATTATTTTTGTGTACACACTTGATATGAAACGAACAAGTTTTTACAAGCAATATTTTTCAACTAGCTTATTGTTACAGAGGTGGTTTATTATCGTCAGTAAATAGTGCGTCAAATAATTGATCTTCTACTTTTGTTGAACTTTTAACTTTTTCAAATTTGATAGTTTTTGTTTACACCATACCTAATTCACTCATATTTCTTTTATGAACGCAATAATGTATTACATATTCTTTAATTAATTAAATTTCGTATTCTTACATTTTAATATTTAATTTTATGTTTGGAAAATATAATAATGTAAACCAAAAAGTGTTATTACTGATTACCACTATTTATGACATAAATTTGCATATTTAATTTTAATCTGTTAAATAATAATTATAAGGAAATTATAAGTGGATTACAAGAATGGAGCTTACAAAATATAGGGGGGAGACAAAATATATAAACAAACTAATACTAAATTTTAGATTCTAAATAAAGTGAAGAAGCTAGTGTTTTCACAATGATGTTTTTTTTGTATACGCTTTTTCGTATGGATCTACTTGTCCAAAAGTCTCGATCAGTAATTTTTTAAAACCGGATTTTCCTCTAGTTAGTACTTTAAAGAGGTCATTTTTTGAATTTCTCGATTCTTCAACTTTTTTTTTTTTTTTTTGAGAAAAAAACTATCCAAAATTTAATAAAAAAGACTCGGAAATCATAATTTTTTTATCCAAACATTATGAAAATTTGAACATAGATAAACAATAATATGAGAAACATTTTGGAACAAGAAAATTTTGAAAAAGTGAAGTATAAATTTTGGACATTTTTCTAATTTTTTTCCTTTATATATTAGATAAAAAAAGTAAAGTAAAGTAAAGTATAGACAAGAAAGCCGGACATACTTCGCACCACGGATATTCTTCGCTTTTTGGGTTAGATACTCGTGGTGAGTGTATTGAAAATGACAACTATTTTATTATTGTTCTTTATATTATTAACTTCTTTCGTTCAGAATTGTCTTATTGAAGAAATGATTTATCGTTTCTTTAAAATTAAACACACCCTTCAAGAATATGTGACCCGAAGAGTGAAGAATATTCGTGATCAGAAGTATATCCGGCTCTCTTTTTTTACATAAATGTGTTTATAAATTGTTTTGAAATGTTTTCTTATAAATATTAATGCTTGTGTATGAGAGTCTCGTCTTTATATCGGCCTCTGATGCGTTCCGATAATGTGCTCTGTGTTGTAGACGTCTTGGGTGAATCCTATTATGTCGCTTATGAGCCTCAGCATCATGCTGCCATACCGTCTGCTGCACACTGCTTTCACCAGGGGTCTTTTCCGGGGTCCGATAGAGCCGACGACAAACGAGACCACTGTCACCTCACCCTATATATACCTCACGGTATATACTTATATAATTAACTGAGAACAGGAAAAAAAATTTATGAGAAAAAAGTGACTGAAAAATTTTTTTCAAAATTTCTTGCACCAAAACATTTATCGTATTATTGTTTTACTATATTTAAATTTTCATAAAGTTTGGATGAAGAAAAGATAGTTTGCAATGCGTTATTG
Organism: Stegophylla sp. TES_Ste_2020; assembly: GCA_025469315.1. Lineage (NCBI taxonomy): Eukaryota > Metazoa > Arthropoda > Insecta > Hemiptera > Aphididae > Stegophylla > Stegophylla sp. TES_Ste_2020. The sequence continues at coordinate 23,531 of JAIPRM010001566.1, forward strand.
TCAAATTTTGGGTAATTTTTCTGAAATTTCAAGAAAACTATTGAGATTTTCGAAAAATGACTTCTCAGAAGTACCATCTAGAGGCGAATCGTGTTTATAAAATATGCTGGTGGAAACTTTTGGACAAATGTTTCTATACGACAAAGTGTTTGTAAAAAAATAAAAAATTGAAATTAAAATTAAAAATAAACAACAGCAAAAACACTAGCTTCTTTGCTTCACTCGGAATCTAAAATTGGAAAAAATTAAAGACATAATTTTTTGGCTTATAAGTTTTTTATAAGGTGGTTCATTCTTTTTTTTTTACTATAATACATTCTATTGTTCTTTACTTTCCATAATTATTTATAACTAAATCATAAATACATTTTTCGCTATTTATGAAATCACAGAAACTTCGTCGATTGCTACAACCTGTAAAACTTTGAGGTTTATCTCAAACCCGTTAAAGTTGAATGGTGCATATATTATACATTATATATTATCGTTATGGCCGTTATTAATACGGTAAAATAAATACGTATACGCATAGCCAGCGAAAATATGAAAGCTATACCTGCACTCGAGTAAGTAGTGTTTGGGTGGTCATTCGCTCTGTCGCGCTCACTTACAATGCGCATGCGTGTGTACACACTACACTGCATATACCTTGTGCTTCAGGGAGACACGGTGAAAATTGATACACATTACTCAGGTACCACTATAATTAGATAACCACTGGATAATGGTTGAGCACACGTGCGCATGTTACATTTTATCGTTGTGCAGTGTGTTATTGTCGGTATATACGTCGGAATAGTGTAAGAGTTAAAAAAAAAAAATTACACAACGACCATGTAAGAACGTGTAATAGATCGCGTACGCGAAACACGTGATGTCGCATGACAATAATACAATAATAACTTTATTATAATATTATTGATCAGATTTACCGTCAAAACCGGTTTAGTTAATTTTTAATTAGGCACAATTTGGGTCGAAATTTTAGCGCTGCCAGGTTTATTTCTACTGAAAATTAGTGATGGGTGGTAATGATTAATAATTACTATCGAATTATTTGATGGTTTATCCAAATAAGTTATTTGAATAATCGTATCATTATTCCAAATATGAATAATTAATTATTATTCGAATAATTTTTTATCATATGATTTTAAGCGGACTGTTATTAATTATTATATCCATAGTACTTACTACTTTCCTATTCCAAGTTATTTACATGTATTTACTGTTTAGTATTTACACATAAAACTTGTCAAAAAAATATTTCTTAGGTACAGAACGCATACTTTTGACTCGAATTGAGTATAGGTACTAAAATGATTTTAATTTGTCCTTTACTGAAAGACTTATCACTCTATCTCTGAGACAAGTTTGATAAAAATTGGCTAAATCAATTATTTTCAATAAGCGTAGAAAGCTGAAAATGTACCAAGTTTTTTATTAATTATTTAATTTAAAAGAGTTAATTACACATTGGTTTCATTTTAATTTTCCTTTTAAATAATTTGCCTTCGTAGTTCGTTGTAAAGTCGTAGAATTTCCCTAATATCTTGCAATTCGATTTCACGACTCAAAATTATGTGCCGGGCAACCACCGCACATAAACTTTTATGCTCACATAGATGTTTTTACAGTAAGGAAAATCTTTTATTTATAGAGTACTGTAGGTAAAATCTCCTACGTCGACTTCACTATGGTTACTTTGACTACCTACATAAAGAAAGGATTTCGAAATAATAATCCCCGGAAAGAAAATCCCCATAGTAGGAAAAAAATCCCCATACGACTTTTTGACACTCGTCGATACGCTTCTTAGCGCCATCGCTAATGCCATAGCAATTTATTGTAATATGACTTTCGTCCCCGTGAATGACATTGAACATCGCTTCGTTCCGTAGCTCCCCTCACTTGCTTCACTATCTCGTGTCGTGTCCCTCACACTTCGCGTTTGATTCAAATCGATATCAACCCTCGGCTTGCTGTGCAACGTGGGGACATTTCGGCTTCATAATCGGCAATTATCGAAAACTAAGAAAATAACTTTTGTAGGATCGTCAATACCTATGTGAAAATACTTACGTTCAAAATTCCGGTTTAAATGTGGCAACGTAGCTTATATACACATTATTAATCATCATAATATATAAGAAGAAAATAATCGTGGATTTTTCTACCTACTATGGGGGGATTCTTTTTCTGGGGATTTTTATTCCGTTTACCAAAAAAACATTAATAATAAACGACAGTAAAAGTGAAATTAAATTGTCTACATTATTACTTAAAATGTTATTTGATTATTATTTATTTATTAAAAAAGAAAGTAATTAATTTGCTAATAATATTTACTTATTATTTATTATCAATTTATTTGAAACGAATGTATTGATTCGACAACGCGTGTAGTTGAAATTTACCGGTGTTAAATGACCATCATCGTTGGTTGTTTTTTTAGTAATAAAAACGTAATGTTATTCTGTCAGACTTTGTGTAAAAAAATCATACACGCGTTTGCGTGCTAACATCGCGTATAAGACTCGCATTCATTTCATGCCTCGATGTCGTCACTTTCATACAATGGCGTGTTTTAGATGACTAGGGAGGGTAAAGGTGGTATATGTATAGGCGCGTTGTGTCGCCCCTCTTTTCCGTCACGCATTGGCGGATATAGACGACTTAACATGCGCAGGATTAAAAGTAAAATGGCAAAATATCCAGAAGGAGAACTCCGGTAATTTATATGAGTTGCATGCATCCCAAATCCTTATATTAAAAAAAAAAATAATAATTAATTTAAAAAAACAAAAATCATTTGTTTGTTCGCGCAGGTTGACCGATTACAACGCGACCGACTACAATGGCGTGATGTACATATCCTCGTACTCGACCGGACCCGGTGACTGTCAAGTGGTGCCCGATGGAGTGTTGCACCACCAGCAACTGCAACCACAACAGCACCTCCACCTGCATCAGAACCAACACCAACTCCAACACCACCATCAAATCCAACAACAACTCAATCAACAACAACTACAACTGCACCAACAACAGCAGCAGCAGCAGCAGATATCGCCGCCGGCCAGTCCGCCAGAAGACATCGACGGCGGCGGCGGCGGCGGAATCAAGGTGGAATCGACGCTGTTGGCGCACCGGCTCATGTCGGCGCCGACAACGTGCGGCAAAACGGCGGGTGGCGGCGGCCGGCCGGGCAAACCGCCGCCGCAGGTGGTAACCACCGCCGCGTACCCGATGACCATGATGATGACGCCGCCGTCGTCGCCGCCCGAGGAAGAGGCCGCAGCGGCGGCGGCGGTCACGTCCGCCACGGGGCTGACGACCACGACGACAGCTACGGCGGCGGCGACCGTGGCCACGGTGGCGGCCACCGGCGTCGTCGGTCGCACGTCGAAACGCGGCTGCGGTGCGGATCGGCGGACGCAGCGCGCGAAAAAGGCCACGGCCAACCATTCGTGCGGTCATCCGGGCTGTGGCAAGACGTACACCAAGAGCTCGCACCTGAAGGCGCACCTGAGGACGCACACGGGCGAGAAGCCGTACAAGTGCTACTGGGAGGGTTGCGGCTGGAAGTTCGCGCGGTCGGACGAGCTGACGCGCCACTTCCGCAAGCACACGGGCGACCGGCCGTTCAAGTGCAGGCTGTGCGAGCGCGCGTTCTCCCGTTCCGACCACCTGTCGTTGCACATGAAACGGCACAATGTCTGAGCTGGACAGCGGCACGCCTCACCAACACCTCATTGGCTACAACGATCAATCACAACCCGTCGTCCCACGTGCCTGCTCGTGCACCGGTTATAACGACGACGGTGTCGGGCGAGTCCAATTATTATTATTATTATTATTAATCACTCGCCCCTTCTGACGAAAACGATCACGTTTTGATATTTTTTTTCGACGTTATATTATTAGATTTTATTGTTATAATTGCTATTTTTTTTTTTTTTTTCTGAAATTCGTTTGTAATTTTAATAGATTATTATTATTATATTGCCGGCGCACGTCATAATATTATATATTAAGCATTTTACGACATTAGATTATAACATTATTATTATATTTTTACCAGTACGTCGCGTGCACTGTTGCACGTTTTCCGGAAACAATACTGTCGCGTTTTCGTCTCTCTCTTTATTTCTCTATCGTATAGTATAATAATAATTATTGTAATTGTGTACATATAAATATCGTTTAGCAGTTAGTAGTTGATGATGTATTATTAACGTTTAGCCTGTAACAGTGTGAGTAGTCGCTCCGATTTAGTGATAGAGTCACAGCAGGAGCTGCAGATGACGATCGTAGTAGGTAGCATAACAGTATGACGTACGAATGATAATAATCGTTGTCGAACGATAATCATTATAAATTATGCCCGTTTTGAATTCGTATTTTCTCTCGGACGCGAATCCGCCGAAACGCGACAGACGTACGTCGTCTCGTCGTCGACGGCTACGTCTGCGGTCGTCAACTGATTAATGTCCTAACGTAATGTTTCCATTTCCCCCCCCCCCGTATTCCCCGTCACGTCGTTTCGGTCATAATATTATTATTGCCGTCGAGGCTTTCTCCTTGATCTCCGACAACACGGCCGCCGACGGGTCAACTAGAGCACAGCGGTCGAAAACTATCGACCCCCGTGAACGATGGGCAAAAATAGTAAAGAAAATCGTAAAACGCGATCACACACGCAGTGCCGTGCTGTGGGAAGGGGCCTTGGGGGCAAGTGCCCCGGGCACATGGTTTAAAGGGGCGACAAAAATAGATTTTATGATAATTTTTATAATATTTTAAACTATACATAAATAAAAAAACACTAGCTCTAAAAAAAAATGAGAAAGTTATTTTGGACCATTACAAATTATTTCTGAACAAATTTCCGACTACGGTCGAGTAATAACAATAATAGTGGACCACCTTGTATTTATTTAGCTTTATAATAAATTGTCGTATTCTTTATCTCAAATATACTGCTCGTCGAGCACGCAGGGTGCGATAAGCGATAGTCAAAAATAACCAGAATAACCCTACTTACTCATAATATGTTATATGTTATATACAAATTATATTACATAATATGTTAAATTTGTGATTTTTAATTATTTTGTACCTAACTATTTCATTTAATAACTACTATTGCAAACATCTTTAATTTTTTTGTCAAATCAATGTTCAAAATACCTAAGTAGTATAAAAAAATGTTTAATTAAATAGGAATGAAATGCATAATAAATAAAATAGAGGGCGAATACTTTTAATTTTGCCCTGGGCGCCAAATCTTAACGGCATGGCTCTGCGCACACGGCATAGAGTTAATTATATTTTTATCGTTATATATATATATTTTTTTTTTTACCTTTTCACTCGTCCATCGCTGCCTTTTTCTCGATTGCGTCGACGAAAACCAAAAGTATCACGTTCGCATTCGCATACGCCTCGCCAACGGAAGTTTAATACATAACATTTATAAATATATTTTTCTTTTGTTTTTAATCATATTTTACAGTAAAAATATGAACATTGTCTATCTGACTGCAAGAATCCCTCGTTTTTAATGACATTCGTATTATGAAATAAATAGGTTAAGAAAATTATATCTAAGCGACACAAATATTAATGATTCGTATTCTCACGGTGTTTCATCGTTATTCCCTTTTAAATACATCAGTGAAACTATTGGATGATATGTAATAATAATAATAAGTACCTAAACAAAATCGTACCTACTCGACTGCTATTACGCAAAAAAGCGCACTTGTTTAAACAATTTTTTTCAGCTTTCCCAAATTTACACGATTCCCCGACAATTCTGTCAAGCTCGCGCGTGGTCGTCGATATATTCGAATCCGTTTCAAACGTTTTACAACGATTCAAAATACTTTTTCATATTTGGGAGCAATTTTTCCCGTTCTCGCAGTTTCATTACACTATTTACTTATTGCAAAACATATAGGCGTTTATCGCAGTAATACACGCGGCTTAATCGTTGAATTCAGCTTGTCTAATTGATATTCAATAACGTGTGGTGTACGTCGTATTTTTCTTAACAAAAACACTATACCGACTGTATAACATCCATAAGCTCCACCCGAACGCTGTTCGTATCGGGGGTATGCGTCAAACATTATACCTATGGGAACATACATTTTTAAATGCCCCATTAGCGTCCCAAACGAGTTAGGTACATTCTAAAGAATCTGAAAAAAAAAAAGAAACGGGTTTGTAACTATTAAGACGCCTTTCAAAATGACCATTCGAATTGTGTTCTCGCCGTATGCGGCATTGTTGTAAATAATAATATACTAATCTATATAATAAATCATGACTACCTACGTGTATAAAATAACAATATTATAAGTATTAAACTTTCTACACATGTAATATATTATATTAATATTATTAAGGAGAAATCCTAATTTCGCACGAAAGCGTTACCAAAATTATTGTAAATTAATATTATTAGGTATTATTATTATTTGATGTGTGTAAATTGACTAGTCTGTATATTAAATTTGTTTCGTAATAATCTTTTTGGCCCTATAAGATGGACCAATGTTTTTACTATACGTAAATATCATATTTAACAATAATATTGTTTAAACTTAAGTCATCATCGCAAATGCGTCACGTGGACGAGCATTTACACCGCATATAGAACGAAAACACGAGGTATAAAATATGTAGACGTAAGCGAGGGGACCTGTATTATCACAGATACAATAAAGAAATATTATGTGCATTATCCATTTATCATAATTTATAACGCATGTTTTTTAATCAAATTTTTATTTTATTCAAATTTCTATAAAACTCAATATTTTTGAACTTATAATAAAATGTATTCATTTAGAATATGCTATACTTATTAAACATTAAATATTTTAATTATGAAATAATTTTTTCCAAATGCGTATAGTAAAAACAGTGGTTCGTCTTCATAATCCGATAAAGATTATAATATTTTGTAGGCTCCGCCGTATGGTTTTGTTCATGTAAATCTAAGAAATAGGAACGATATTCAAACTAAATCAAAATTAGTTACCATTTTTAAATTACTTGCACAAAGTTCTCATTTATAATTAAGTACTAGAGTCTAGGTCTTAGGACAATGCAATTATCAATATTTAAGGACATCACTTTACACCACTGGATAAAAATTGTAAGTATATCTCATCCATGAATAGAGTTATAACAGCAAATCCAATCATGCGTGATATATTATGTACGGCATAATTTAAAACTAGAGTACGTTTAAATTATTGTCAGTGACTAAATTTTTATTTTAACGATTAATATCATTTTCGATTTCAAGTAATTATTTATCACTTACTATTTCAATACAGAGCTGAGGATATTTCAAATAATGAGGGAAAAAAAGGCCATTTAACTTTTTAAACTCCTAGTTGTTTTGTTACTCCTTAGAACCACCAAGTCTGAAATAAACATTGCTTTAAATTTTTTCCCCTTTTTACTGAAATATCGTATCCAGTTCCTTCACTGATTGCATAAATTTATACGAAAAATAATTAATATAAGTAGTTGGATGAAATTTTTTTTTTTTTTTATTATTGATTTAAATATTATTAGCAGGTTTGATTTTGTTTTATTTAGATGTTTTAAACATAACCCTAGATATAACCCGTTCGGTCCATCTTGACCTTTATCATTCATAAGGTACATATTTAATTAAAAATAAATATCTCATTACTTAAATTTATATCTAGAAATAGAACACTTTTTTTAATAAAATAAACATTTCAAACCCGAGATTTGTCGAAATCAATTCAGTCATCATCGGCCGAGTTGAACTGAACGAGTTATACATCTCTTGGTCGCGATCGATTCCGTGTGCAAAGATTCAACTTACCCATATAAAAGTAAAAGAGAGCACTTCTTACTTCTTCTCGAACTGGAGGATATCTTTTTTTTTTGACGCCTGATCTTGTCGACCTATTGACGATGAATCAGTAAGTACACGTCTATGTATTATTTACGAGACGAGGGCGAATATATTCCACTAAACGCGTAAACGAAAATATGTATATTGTTTTTTTGTACACTTTTATACTTATATAAAATGAAATTTACTGCTAAGCTGCAAAAAAAAAAAAAAAGATTATTTTATTCTTATTTAATTCTTTGTGATAAATATATTTAAAAAGCCAAACGAACAAAAACAACACAAAATCTTAAAACGTTTCATAACAAATAATATGTATACGACGGTGAAATGATAACGATAGATTAGAGATTATTATAGATAATATAAAAAACAAAAATAATTAGCAAAACAAACTCAGACAAAAATCATATTTTATGGTAACTCTATAAATACGTATTTATAATTTTTCTTTACATTTCTGGAAAGGAAAGGACCACCCCTTTTCTGTACACGTGTCTGTATCCCACCTGTATATTTGTATTGCATTTCACCTCAGCTAGATAAGAGAAAAAAAGTTATAATTAGAAAAAAAGACAATCAAACCGTAGTTAGCTTAACAAAAGGATAATCAAAACGATTCATTGCAAAATTACGAGTATCGTCACACAATATAAATGTCTCACCTCTGTCTTGGTCAGTCATTATCGTCAACTCGTAGAGTTACTATAAAGCACAGTTGAATATTAGTGTATCATTATTGTGATTTTAATCAAAAAAATTTTTACTCCATATAATTATTATGTAATATTATATTATTATCTGCGTTATAAATGAAACGTGATTTTTTTTTTTTTTTTTTGTTACACTTTTGTTTTTTACATGTATAATTTTTAGTCGGATTCGAAATCAAACTTATAATAAGTAATTAGTTTTAAGTGTTTTAACTTAGTCGTAACAATTTACTTAAAAATGAACAAAAAAAAATCTTATCTCTTTAGTGATTATTATTATTTGTTTACAAAACCATTGTAAAAATAAAAATTCTCATATATTATTTCAATATTATACGTCAACTTATTAAGTATAATATGAATAAAATGTATACATATCTCTTTTTCTGATATTATTATTATTAGTTACGACACGAAGTTTTTGTCATTCTATATTATAGAGTTAGAGTGAAGTGACGTTGAACGTTACTATTCTTATTATTATAGTTATTATAGTCATAGAAAAAAAAAAGAAAATTGTTTGCCATTTAATTATAAATATTAAGATTATTATTATTATTACTTAGTTATTACATTACATTAAACTTTTACCGTTATGAAAATGTTTGTTTTTTTATTTACCGACTGAGTAATCCGATATTAGTGTAGTATGCCCAAGCTATACGGGCCATGCTTATGAGAGGATCCCTTTAAATGCCTCAAATGCGTGACCGCCGAAACACACCCCTGTATCCAGTGACATATTTAGACTTCTTTTCAAGGATGGGAGACGATTCTTATCTCCCTATTTCTAGAATAGAGTTAAAGAGGTCGTTTTTACTTATATATCTTAAATTATTATTTTTCTTAATAATATTTTGCATATTTTAAGATTTCTCTAAATTTAAGTATACATACTTGGACCTACTATTAATGCTTAAGTATACATAATTTGAAGCTACTATTTTGTCACTATTTTCCTTACTTAATACTTAAGGTAAAAATTAAATAATATAATATCGTTATATACATATTGGATGGGTGGGTATTTACATTTACACAGACAAAAATGAACTAACACCATAAATTACTATTTTGATTAAAATATAAACATTGAATGTAATTAAATAAGTACCTAGTTGATAGTTAAATTGAATACGACATTTTTTTTTTTTTTTTTTACGTTTTTGAAATATCTATTCTCATAATAACAGTAAAACTAAAGTTATACATCAATGGCAACACAATTTTTATTATTTATTTCAAAATACCCCGTTTTTAGAAGATAATATTTGTCAACTTTACAATTCATAAATTTCGAAATCAATCGTTGAATTTAAACCTTAATATGTGGATACTTTCACCAATTTTTTCATTCTTTCTTGTTTATAATAGAATTTTAAAAACTTCCACAATTTATCTATGAAGTGTATGAAAGATAATCTGTAGCTAAAATTTGACTAATTTAATAAATCAACTTTAATTTTTTTTGCAATAGAAGAATAGATAGATATGGTATTGGATTACTTTGCACCGACATCCATAACTTATCAGATATCATTTGTAAATTATACTAATGCAATGTTAAACACACAGTGCAAAATTTTATATTTATTTTATAGACCAATTATTCAAATGAAATTGAATAATAATCAACAAAAACTTGATAAATTTTCCTGAATAACAACATTTTAAAATAATTTGTCAAATGACGTACGAAATCAAATTTTGTTAACAAACTTAGTATTATTATTTAATCTCTTAACGCGATTCTTATATACTCCAATTAAGAGTTCCAATTTTGGAAGAAAATAGACATATTTAAATTTCAACAATTTCAAAATATTATTTATAGTACCGGAACAAGATGATTACCATACTAGAAGTAATTTAACCTATGTATGTATTTAGGTAATTTTCTACTTTATAGTTATAAATTTATTAACAAAGTATTTGATTTCTATAACATTGCTTGCATTGTCATGGATATTCTTCGCTCCTTTTATGGAATTTGGAGCGTATGATACATTTTAAAGAAAATATAAATCACTTCTTTAATAAAACAAATCCGAGCAAAGCTACAGTTTATATAAGAAAATTTTACTTAAAAATTAGAAAACTTATTACTATCATAAAAAATATTTTTTTTCTCAGCCTGAGAACAGGAAAAATAAATTTGATGAAAAAAAGTGTTAAGATAGATTAAAAAAGAAAAGTAATGTAAAGCAAAGATAAGTAACGTAAAGTGAAATAAAGTAGGTAAAGCAAAGATAAGTAAAGTAAAGTATAGAAAAGAAATCCGGACATACTTCACACCATGGATATTCTCCGCTTTTCAGGTCAGATAACACTTGGCGGATGTGTTGAACTTTAAAGAAATGATAAATAATTTCTTCGATAGTACGATTCTGATCGAAGTATGTTAATAATATAAAGAACAATAATAGTTGTCATTTTCAACGTACCATCTAAGGGTATCTGACCCAAGAAATGAAGAATACCCATGGTGTGAAATATGACTGGCTTTCTTATTTATACTTTACTTATCTTTACTAGATTTTAATTTACTTTTTTTTATCTAATAAATAAAGGAAAGAAAAATAAATTAATAAGAAAACACAGTGTTAGAAAAAGATATTCAAAATGTATTTTTCACATTTTCAAAATTTCCCTGTGCCAAAATATTTTCTATATTATTGTCTATCTATATTTTAATTTTTATAAAGTTTGAATCAAAAAATAATAAACTACCATCTAGAGGCAGATTTTAATTCAAAAAGTTAAAAAGTTGCTGGTTGACATTTTTGAACAAGTATTTCTGTACGAAAACGTGTACACATAAAAAAGAAATTTGTTAAATAAATATCATTTTAAAAACACTAACTTCTATGCTCGGTCGTTCCACTCAGAATCTAATATGAACGTATTGAACACTTGAACAGTTTAAAATATATTTAATATAGTGATGATAACCTAAATGATTATTATAAAACAATCTGGACTACCACTGTCAATGCCAAATAATTTAAAAGTGATGAAGTTTCGACGAAATATGAGAAAGCCATCCTCAAATTAATTTAATTTACATATTTAAAATTAATTCCCATGCGAAATATTCGTACATACAACTATTTTGATTCGTAACCATAAAGGTTCGAAGAAATTGCATGCGACCATTTGGCTGTATTCCGTGCATACATGTGTGTGTGTGTGTGTGTGGGTCGTTGTGAGTGATGTTTATATAATTAATTTGATACGCGTGCGTTATAAACGGATGTGTGGTCACGGCACGTGTCGGTCGGGCGCTCGCATTAAGGTCGATTAATGATATATAAACACACAACCTCCCTGAGCCCGTAACTACGTAGAGTGGAAAAAAACAAATAAAAAACGCGTGACGCTATACAGTATGACAATCGTTTTTCGCCATTACGACGCTTGTTTGCCGAGTACAAAAATATAACATCATAATAATATTATGTCAACTGTAAGTACAGTAGCTATTTGTATTGCACGTCATCGATACAGCCTTTTTGGTAAAATGTGCAGTTGCGTTCAAAAAAATATCATCCACGCTTATGTAAAACCAAACACGAGAGAATAATTACATAAAAAGTCAACATATTTCACAACACGGGTATTTTTCGCTCCTCTGGTGGGTCGAGATCTGCCAATAAGATGTCAATTCAGCTGTTCGCGGTACTTAACCAAGAGGACGCACAAAGACACTATCGCGAGAGCGTATTTCTAGGGGGGACAAAGGAGCAATCGCCTCACCATGGGCTTTTCATTTTATTTCTTTTTACATTCTGAGATGAGAGAAGTACCTAGCTAATGTTTTGACAATGATGATTCTTTATTTATTTTTACGAAATTACTTTTATTATAAAAATACTCGTCATGAAATTTCATTCAATAATTATTATGATCAGAAATCGCATCTCGGTAGTACTTTGAAGAGGTAATTTTTCCAAATTTTCAACTAAAAAAAAAACAAGAAAAATTTTAAAAAATTGGATAAATACAACATAATTTGTGTAGATGAGATTTTGATTTCAATAATTTTGCAATAACTTCAAACTTAAAGGACTAAACACTTGAAATTTTCGTTATTTTTGATACTTTATTTATTATTTTCACTTTTAAATTATGATTTATAAAACTAATTCTTTCCTCTTTCCTGTATTATTGGTTTTCTTTTACAACTGTATGAAAAAATAGCATGACATACTTCGTAACATGGTTATTTTTTTTCTCCTCGAATGGGTTACTCTTAGTGGATGTGTTGGATATTGAAGAAACGATAAGTAATTTCTTCAATAAAAACGATTCTGAATTGTAGTTTCAGTTTGTTTCAAATAAATGAATTAAGATTATCAATTGTTACATGTTTACATCCTATCAGAAATTCGTCTATGATAGGTTTTTAATGAAATTTTCAAAATTTGAGTAATATAAGTAATACTTTTGGAATAGATAGTTACAGGATATGTACCCATTAATCTTATGTTAAATTAAAGATTTTACAGGGGTAAGACTGAAAAAAAATCGAAGAAAGTACGGATAAATTTATATCGGGTATTTTATTTCCAGATGGTACTTTTGAGAGGTCATTTTTCAAATTTCTCAATATTTTTTTTAATAATGCGAAAAAACTGAAAAAAAATTTTCAAAAAACGGCAAAATATGCAATTACCGCAATTTCCGTAAAATTG